>JABSTQ010004238.1:0-42333 GCA_013358835.2 Ixodes persulcatus
GTGGCGTACAATGTAGCTAACGTTCTATTGTGCTTTTTTTAGGGCTATAGTCCATGCTGCATTTGCGACGTATACGTATGCTCTGACAGTGCCAGTGCCGGTCGTTTCCCCGGGGAACTTTTGGACCAAGTGGTCTGCAGTGAAATAAGAAATGAAGCATTATTTTGTCACATTATGTCAGCTGTATACCCGGTGATATTTTTTAATCAACAGGTTTTTAGAAAAAAAGGGGTTTGCTGCCACGTTGATGCAGTCTTCAGTGTGTCGTGCGACTCAGCGGACATTGCATGGGTGGATAACCGTGGCAACATTTTTATTAATTAACTGATATCCGTAAATTACCTTTTTTTCTATTGCTGTTTTAGAGGCAGTCATTATTGGAGCGTAACCCAATCAAAAACTATTCACGAAACAGCAAGGGGCTTTGAGATATTTATTTATCAAATTTTTCACTTTCTTCCCCCAATTCAAGAACCACGCGCGGCAGGGGCGGGGAAAATGTAGAGTGACTTAGCGGTTTTGACATGGAATGTCGCTAATGGCATGTGTGTTTGTGTTACTGAGAACTTCGCATATTGAAGTTCCATGCATTTTTTTTATTTTCTAGTGAAGTTACAGCCCTTATAAAGTGCTGTCGGATTCAGCATGAACAAACTTGCACACTTTTGACAGCGAGCTTTTAGTGAATGCTTCAGGATCATACTTCAAACGGTGCGTTTGAAGCGACTACGCAAGCATAACATCCTGCGCTCTGCATGTCCAGAGCGCTGTTTTTTGATCAGGCGACCGAAGGCAGACTTTGAGCTATGAATAACCCAAAACGCGTCGCCTTTTCGCAAATTGTTTCGGTTGGGCGAGAGTTTATTCATAGCCCCTTTAAAATCGAAAATTCATCATGATCAATTACAATGTCAATTAAAAAAGTTAATTAGACAACGTATTGCGACACTTGTTTACTCATCTAATGTCCGCCGAGGCTACGAATATCCTGTGAAAACGGCATCGGGCTATCTATCGCGTTTTTAATGTGTTGATCTTAAAAAATCACACTATATATATATATATATATATATATATATATATATATATATATATATATATATACCCGTTACTATAATTTGAGTACGCCGACCGCAAGCACTCAAAGTAGACCTTTAATATACTTAAGTCCACTTCGTGTATACTGATTTTGAACTACTTTTTACCGCGGGCACTACGATTCTACTACATGTACTAGTTTTGTACGGTCGAGTATACTTTCAGTCCACCATCATTTTTACTGGAAGTACACTTTAAGTACACTTAAAGTATACATTGAGTACGAAGACCACACTGAAAGTATACTTTTAGTATACTTCAGTGCACTTTTAGTATATTGATTTTGAACGACTTTTCGCTTAGGGTATACCTGGGAGATTAAAATCGCCGTAGATATGCACGTGATATTTTGAAAAGTCGATTTTCTTTTCAAGACTGGAAAGATGATTACTGAAATCACTGTGGTCGAAAAGAGGGGGAAAGTAAAAGTTGCCAATGAGATGATTTACGCCTCCTCTTGATAAGACTTCGATCCAAACACATTCTGGGCAGGTTTCCAAATCCTGCCTCCGCCAAGACGTCACTGACTCATCCACCGCGATTAAAACACCGCCGCCAAATTTCTGGCCAGTCGAAGCGTAATCCCTGTCTCTCCTGTAAACATTGTAAAAAACCGGTAAATATGCATTGCTGGGAATTTCGCCTAACAGCCAGGTCTCACTTAAACAGATAATATTGTAAGAATCAGCGACAACATTTGACATACATTCGTCGGCTTTTGAACGCAAACCGCGAGCATTCTGATAGTAGGTTTTAAGGACGCGAGCCATTTTCTGGGGAGTTAGTGGATTCCGACTCAAAAGAACGTGCGCTGTCAAGCTTTCCGAAGAACTGGTGAAAAATGCAGCCCTCAGGCCAGACTTCAGGGTTGTTAATCAAGTCAAATGAAACATCGTCTACAGAAACGTGAAATGAAGAATAAGACGGAAACTTCGTCTTTAGTTCGTGCAACAGATAGATCTGCTGCCCAACAAGGGTTCAACCAGAGCGTTAATATCGGCCACAGTCGCGGTCGGGTCAAGTCGCTACACAAATAGGGCTTTTCGAACAGGGGCATGGGAAACAGAGGTCACCTTGGAAGCTTTTGCGGTTCCCACTGACGGCTTCTGACGACGTCGGAGAGCGACCATGATGAAGCCATCGTTTTCTGTCAAATTGTCGGCCCGCCGTCGTCCGCTGACACCGGCAGAGTCGAGACCCTCCATGTGTTGCCCGTTGGGGCTATCCTTGGCACGTTGAACCGTCGTGGTTGCTGTGCCTCGCGAAGCACGGTGAGCTGCATCATGCGTTCCCGTTGTTGACGGCTTCTGTTGACCAGCAGATAACGACGAAGTTGCTGTGGCATAGTTGCGGTGCTGCACTGAAGCTTGCGGCACACGCTCAAGAAGCTGCTTTTGAAGAATCGACACTTGGGAACGGAGGCTGTTGTTGTCCGCCCGTAAACACCTCACCTCGGCCGTTAAAACGTCCAACTTGACCACAATCTTGTCAAGGACACCTTCCAGTGCACGTGGGATGACCAGCGGTTCGTCGACGATGGTCTTTTCTGGAGATGAATCATCTGCGCTCTCGGAATCGGAGCCATCTGGTACCGCTTGCGTGGTGGTATCTTTCGATGCAACCCGGTTTCGTCGAGTGCAAACACTGCATTTGTATGCGCTGGAACCTGATGACATGAGCACGTTGTATTCCTCAAGGCCTATGTTGATGCAACCACAGTGATACTGGCGTTTGCAGCCGCCGCAACAATCTATAAAGTGCTGCTTGCTGAATATATGGGCGGAGCACTTTCCGCACGCAACCTTCTTCGGCGCCATCTTGAAAAAGATGGCGCCGAATAAGTTTTGCGTAGTTCGCATTACACTCACGGCACGCGCATGTACTCGCAGGGTAATAATTAAGGTAAAGTTTAAATTTATTCGAGATCCGCGACGTCGTGAGAACAGGCGTGGAGCTACGCTTCGTCGTTCGGAAGCCAGCTTCGCACTTGGACAGTCGCCTACTACCAGTGTTCTGGCGTTACCGAAAAAAAAGTAACCAAATACGGTATTTGTTACTAGCTAATAAAAGAAACCCGTGACCGACCTACATTGCCTCAAAACAAAAGGAACGCGTGGCCGTTATCGATATCAAGTAACGCACGTTACCTTTGCGTTACTTTTTCAATTAGGGAGTTTTCGTAGATGGTTTTCGGCGTCCCGCAACGCTCTCCGCAACCCGCTATACGATACCCGGAACTCTACATTCAATTACATGGGCGCGCAGACGCAGTAGCGGCTTCTTCGTTGCGGAGGGATTAGCGGAGGGGGAAACGCGGTCTACGAATACTCCCTATTATGAATACCCAGTTTTACTGCTTTGACGGTACGGGTACGCACAAGCGCTATATTTGAAGAAACATTATGTTCATGCAGAAACTAAACATAATTATATTATCGTTTTTAGGGTTTCAGCTAAATACTCACGGGAAGACACGCAAAGACGCATAGAACTATAAAACTTGGCACAAACTGACGCCTAAAAAAACGAAAAATATTTATGCGTAATTTTCTTAATTTTTAGGAAGAAGTAACGTAACTGTTTCCCTTTTGCTTGAAATAAGTAACGTAAGTACGTTACCCGTTTTTAAAAAAAAAAGTAATGAGTACGTTACTACGTTACCAAATGATGTAACTTGTTAGGGGTTACGCCGTAACTGGAACGCGTTACAGCCAACGTTGCCTGCTGCCGCCGCATCCCTCGAGTCCTGTACTTGGTCTTCCAGCCTTTTGCTGTCCCGTTCGCCTCCTCCTCGCAGCACGGAGCGAAGGCGTCGGGTTGCGCGGATTGCACGGTGTTCGGTTCGATTCCCGCCATGCTGCTCGGGAAATGTCGCGAGTTATAATTAAGTAGGATCTATTAGGAATCGGCATACTTCTCGATGTTTCGTGTGCTTATACATTGTCTTCTTTGAGCCATGTGTACTTTATGTTGCCTTGACTCGCGTGTAACGTGCGGATGTTCGTTGCACTCCAGCGTAGCGCTTCTCGCATCAAATCCAGCGCTTACATACGTTCTGCGTTAAAATTGGCCTTAATCGGGGATTGTGTTCAAGCACACGGGATTCCCAAACCTCCAATGAACATGCAAGTGACCTGAATACTTGCAAATCGTCGGGGTACCGACAGGAGAAAGAAACAAAATAAGGGTCACGAAAAAAGAAACAGCTTCGCGACCAGTCTAGTGGAGGTTGTATTCCGAGTTAACACGAAACAAAACTGTCGATTATAGTGAAAAAAAAGAGCCTTAATACCAGGGACAAGGTACAGTGAAAAAAACAAAACAAAAACATTCACACAAAACAACGACTATCTTGAGACGGTGTTGCGTTGTCCCAAATTTGTCACTAGTCTTACGTTTTTTTTTTCTCTGTATGATTGTTTTCAGCTGGCCTACGCAATATCCTTTATTTTTGTTGATAATGATATCTTCCCGTGAAGGTTGCGCTTTTCCTATTCAAGGACAACTCCAATTTAGGGTTATTCGATCTTCCCTGACTTTTATCAAACCGGCTCGGCGGTAATTTTTTTGGGCTTATCGTTTTGTATCACTGATCTCTATAAAAATTGCTGGATTGCGCTCCTCGCTCCGCGAATGCGGCCATCGGACGGCCATCTTTGAGGTACCGGAAGTCGACCTTCTGGAGCGTTGCAGAGGCTGGGCGGCTGCGTGCTGAAAGACACGTTTTTTTCGCCGAAGAAGTTTTTTTTTTAAAACCTTGCGTAAACAGTCGTAGTTACCTTTAAGAACACGTGGAAAGTTTTACTAAAGTGCAGCACTGCAGGAAAAGGCATAAAGCGCCGTTCACACTCTTGCGACCGAGTAAGACCGAGAGAGACCAGACCGGTTTTTAAGCCTCTTGCGACTTCTTAGGACCGGATGCGCTGCAGCGGAGCTGGTCCTAAAAAGTCGCCAGAGGCTTAAAAACCGGTCTGGTCTCTCTCGGTCTTACTCGGTCGCACGAGTGTGAACGGGCCTTAAGTCGACAAACGCAAGTCTCCCGGCGTCATCAAAGAGCATGTCTGGGCATGCCGAAGTGCTGCGCCTCTGCCTTCGCCCGCATGAATAGCAATCAAGAATCGACCCCGTGTGGATGATTTGGAAGGTATGTCTCGCGTCAAGGTGTACGTGCCTCTGGAGCAGCGTTTTACTTCATTCTGATGAGTGTATTTCTAACTCGTGGCCCCCGCGAGCCAGACACGAGTTTTAATTCCTTGCTGACGAAACAGAGGGGGGACATCGCAATGGCGGCGACGATCGTTTTTTTCCCTTCAAGACTCTTTCTAGTGTCCAAACTCTCACCACTGTGTCCCGTATGCAAATTTAATTTTAATAGAATCGCATCCCCTAGATTAGATATTTTCACGGATCCGTCACTTTTCCGCCTGGAATTGAAGAGTTAGTTGGAAGTTGAAACTGTAGTACATCTTGTCTTAAGTGCTCACACTGTTTGTAGCCAAGTTGATTTGTAGATTTGATGGCGTGCGTGTGTTGTGTTTTCTCGTGTTATATTCTTTTGTGCGCCAGTGTGAAGACCCGCGTGCTTGTTTTCTGTCGCATAAAATAAACAATTATAAATATTATTATTAGCGCGAACTCCGCGACCGATATGTATGCGGCAAAAGCGTCTATGCGCGACACGCCTTCAAAATGTTCCCGAAGGGTTAACACGGCGTCAATTCTTGAAGGTATCGAAGTGTGCGAAGCCAGACACGCAGCATCTCGGCCTGTGATGACGCCGCAAGACTTGCGTTCGACGAGTTGTGCCTTTTGCCTGCGGTGCTGCACTTTCATAAAAATGTTCATGTGTTCTCAAAGGTAACTACGACCGTTTACACAAGGATTTAAAGAAGTTCTTCGGCTAATGACGGCGAACGAGCAGAAAACGTGACTTGCAGTATGGGGCCTGGAGCGCGTCTTCGATTGGTGTGTTCCATGCGTCAAAAGTGGTCCCGAAGCAGATTTGTGCCCGTTACTCGAAAAAAGTAATTAATTACAATTACAATTACTTGACTTAAAATGTAACTGATTACCGTTACAAATTACTTGCCGTAAAAAGTAATCGATGAATTACTTCGTTACTTAACTTGTTTACTTTTGCGTTACTCCAAATAAACTCACAGATGACATTTAATGTTCGTCGAGTACGTGCTTTGACTCAACAGCCGAGCAGATCCCGAAGCTCCTGGAGCGAAGGAACTGAAGATATCATGCGGGGGGTCAAAGAAAACCTCTTAGGGGGTCTTGTGCGCAATCCACCTGCAACCGTCAAACAATTCGTGGCGGAGGCCACAGAAGTCAAACGTGCTTTCCAGGCACGAGGCTCGCACTACCAGCGACTTCATGGCGTCTCTGTATCGTCGTCGTCAAGCTGCTACCTTAGTCCCAGTACGTCGGACATCCGCGAGACCATCCGGGACGTTGTCTGAGAGGAGCTCCGAAAGCTGCTCTCCCACTGCTGAGCGCCGGCCTCGCTTTCAGTCGGCGAGATCGTACTCGACGAGGAGCCGACGTTTACACCGCCATGACCCGGCGACCACCGCCAGTTGTCCGCCTGTACTCGGCGCCCTCTCGACGCGACACGCCTGTACCCCAGTACGCTCAACGCCAGGAGGAAGGCCCCCGGTACGTCCGCCAAGAACAGTCGGCGCCAAGGAAGACGGACGTCTGGAGAACGGCTGAACGACACCCGCTATACTACCACTGCGGGGAAGCGGACCACATTTACCGACGATGCACGTACCACAAGCACGGGTCTGCGAGGGTTTGCGCCATATGACACTTGACCACGCCTTGGGGAGCGACCTCGGGACATCGAAGACTACTTACGCCGATCGACATCTCCTGAGATGTCTCCCCACCGAGCATATCGCTCGCCTTCACTGCGACGCCCTGCATCGCCTCTTGGTAGGTCCCGCGGGAAAGCCTGTGTCCCCTGCCTCGCCGGGAAAGCAAAGTGCGGCAATATCATGAGTTTGTATTACCGAAGACGAACGACGCAAATATCCTCCACAAACGTCGGATGGCTCCCACACTAGCGACGAGACCCATCGGAAAAACGCTTCTGGGACGGTGTCGAATAACCTCGATGTTACTATCGACGGCCACGACGCGACGGCACCCATCGACACCGGAGCAGACTATTCCGTTTTGGGTGGGTAGCTCTCTTGCCCCCTTCGGAAAGTGATTTCACCGTGGGATGGTCTTACATGGTTATTCGCTGCCGTGGGGACCTGAACTGTGAGGTGCTCCCCGACGGAAACCGACCATCAGGACGCCGCCAGCCGCGACGCGAAGTGGTGCACGCTGTTCGTCTTAAATAGGAGTATGCTCGGCAAAATTGGGGACTAATTATGGTTCAGACGACCCGCAATTAACTATTTTATGCTATTTGGTTTAGCTTTGTGTTAATTTATTTAAGTTAACAAAGAAGCAACGCTTTTTATTTGCTTCTTTGTTACCTATTTAAGGTAACAAAGACGCAACACTTCTTTATTAATCTAGAAGATTCGCGTTTACTTTTACCCCGAGTGTAAAAGATAAGGAGGCCAGAATGGCTTTGCCTGGTCAGTCTCACCCTAGCTCACGCCCGAACATTCTATAATCGGCGTCAACTATTCCGTGCTACATTGCTCCAACTCTGTCAAAGCTCATGCCCTTATCTGTCTCGACAGAGTTGGAGCACTGCGGATGCTAGGCTAGCTTTGGCAATGTAGCACGGAATAGTTGACGCCGAGTATAGGTCGAATATACCGGGTGTAGGAGATAAGGAGTCTAGTGCGGTCTTGCCGGTTCATTCAGTCTCGGGCTAGACAGCTGTCACGCCGACGCACCATCGCTCGCGGCTGGCGCCGTCGACGCTGGCTGCTGCTTTCATGAAGTTTGTTCTTCCTTTTGTTTCTGGCACAAGTTCGCCAATGCGGAGAGCAAGTTCGTCTGCTTCTTGCGCAGGGCGTAGCGGTGACGTCAAAACGCTGAGCCCTTATTGGTTGATCGCGACCCCCTATCTCAGTGTCTTCTGCTCCTTTGCAACGTCGTCTTCTCCCAACGTCGTCTGCGTCTGTCTTACCTTTCCTGCAACTTTCGGAGGTGCAGGTCTTTACGAGCGAGCTCGACTTCGCCTTTCAGAGAGAGCAGACGAAATAACTCGAGCGGTACGTTGTTTTTGTCTAACAACTAGCAAACGCGCATCAAGGAGAGAAGTCAAAGGACTCACTGGCGAGGTGTCCCGAGGCGCCGAGGTTTGTTTGCTATGAACCGAGAGTGAGGGTGGTTAGTGTACGCAAGCTCCCTCCCAAATACTTTTTCTCTCCTTTCGTGTGCGGCGAGACTCCTCACTCTTTAACGGCGTCGGCGGGTTGGGGCGGTTGGCGCGGTTGGCGCAGTTAACGTCGTCTGCTTTATGTCTGCTAGTCAAAGCGATGGCTGCTTTACCTTTCCGGCGTCTGTCGGAGATTCACCGCTTTTTCACCGGCGAGAACGCGGCCTTCGAAAAAGGCGAAAGGAAATACCTTAAAGGATACTGTAATTTATCCCGGGGCGAAGCTCAAGCCACGACACCGAGGAGCGTCCAGATGTGCTTTTGATGGCGCCTGGAATTGCAATGCCCGAGCACCCGTCCCGTGCCCCAGGTCCGTGCTCTTGAAAAGCGCGGGATAAGCGCGTGTGCCCGGTGACGTCATCTCTTGGCCACCAGCTGATACATGACACTTCCCCCTCACTTGGCTGAGAACCCGAATCTTTCTGGCGGCCGTCGCACGCGAGTGCCGGTGCGTATGATCGGCTGGGTGGAATATGAAGGTCCTGTAGGTTGTGTAGGAGCAGTAGTCGGCCCTTGAGGGGTGATTGACACCTCGCAAGGCTCCATGGCCAAGTCCCACACAGGTGAAGGTGTAGCAGTCGTTCTGCGCGGTGGCGTGGAACTTCTAGGTCGTATATGTTCCATATGTCGCCATGTCTGCCCCTGATCGGTGTCGATCATCCAGGACCGAGGGCCCAGGCGTCTAGTGATGGTACCCGCCATCCATGTGCGTCCACTTGGAAACTTGCGAATCCACACTGCTTGTCCCACCAAAAATGCTTCCGGGACTGTCGAACTCGTGGGTTCATAGTTGGGTCTGTGGAGGAGTCTCTTGAGCGGAGACGGCAACTCTCGGCCAAGGAGCATCCACGCTGGAGTTTTTCCCGTCGCTGTGTGTACGGTAGTGTGCTGCTTGTATAAAAAGCGTGCCAGCGTACAGTCCAACGTGCCTTTTCCGCCCTTCGCCAGCGCCTTCTTTAACTGCTGGACCATTCGTTCAGCTTGGCCGTTAGTTGCAGGGTGATAAGGAGCACTGGTGACCGCTGCGATGCCATTGGAGGAGTAAAAGCTCTTAATTTCTTCCGATACAAAGGCGGTCCCGTTGTCGGACATTACTTTCCGTGGTATGCCAAAGGTTGCAAACACGCTGCACAGTTCTGAAATAACCGTAGATGACGCCATATTTCGAGCTGCGCGAACTTCTAGCCATTCGGTATACGCGTCAACAATTAAAAGGTAGATTTGCCCCTCGATCGGCAAGGCAAAATCTAGATGGATGGTGTCCCATGGTGCCGTAGGTCTTTCCCAGGTTAGGTTTTCGGCCTTTGGTACTGCTCTCTGGTACACTTGGCACGTGTCACATTGAGCTACACAGAGTGCAATCTCTTTGTCGATCCCAGGCCACCACAAGTAGCTCCGAGCGTATGCTTTCATGGCAACGATGCCCCGGTGCCCCGCATGTAGAAGTGCTATGGCCTCAGATCTCATTGACGCGGGAATTACTACGCGCGATCCCCAGAGGAGACAACCACGATGAATTGACAATTCTGATGCCTTGAGCTTGTATGCGACGAAGCGATCACCGTCCAGCTTTCTCACTTCGCCATGTTTGAGCGCTTGGAACACCTTAGCAAGTATGGAATCCTTTGCTGTGTTGTCCGCCAGTTCTGTTGCAGTCATGGGAGGTTTCGCGAGCGCTTCCAACATCAAGAAATCGTCTGGAGGATGTTGCTCGTCGTCCGTTTCCGGCAATGGCAGACTGCTTAAGGCATCGGCGTTTTAATTCTGTTTTCCTGCCCTGTAGATCATATTATAATCGTAGGCTGCCAGCTTAACACACCAGCGTGTCATCCGTGGCGAAAGCACAGTTGGTACTGGAGATTTTTGGCCCATGATCTCCAACAGCGGTTGATGGTCTGTTGTAATCGTCACGTGACGTCCCGCGACGTAGCGATAAAAACGGTCCATGGCGAAAACAATCACCAGCCCCTCACAATCCAACTGTGAGTAATTCTTTTCGGCTTTGCCGAGCGTTCTCGAGGTGAAAACGATTGGAGCTTCGTTGCCATCAGCATCGAGCTGAGCTAATACCGCTCCCACGCCGTAGGGTGATGCGTCACATGACACAATCAGGCTTTTGTTCTCGTCGTAATGCGCGAGAACAGTTCGCTGTGCGATGGCATGCTTTAACTGTCGAAAAGCTTGCCGATGCTTTTCTTGCCATGTCCAAGGGACGTCCTTCTCCAGCAGTGCATAGAGGTCCTTTGCAATCGTTGCCCGGTTTGCCAAAAACCGGTCGTAAAACGCTAAAAGTCCCAGAAACGATTGTAGCGTTGTTCGGCATGTTGGCTCGGGCATTTCCTTGATGGCTTTCAGTTTTTCATCTGTCGGGTGTATTCCAGCAGTATCAATGATGTGGCCGAGGTATTCTACTCGTTCAACTGCAAAACAGCACTTACATCTCTTGAGCCGAAGTCCAGCCTGAGCGAGTCGCGTCAGTACTGTGTCCAGCCGAGTAAGGTGTTCGGCTGCGGTCGCACCGCTGATGATCACGTCATCGAGGTATACCCCGATCCCCGGAATTCCAGCAAGTACTCTTTCCATGAATCGCTGGAAAATCGCTGGTGCTGCGGCGATCCCAAACGGCATCCTCTTGACTCTGTATAGGCCTTTTATAGTGTTAATGGTTAACAGATCAGCTGTATCTCTTGTCAAACGTAGCTGCTGATACGCTTGCGTGAGGTCTAGAGTAGAAAATACCAACCCTCCTTGCAAATTGGTTAGGATTTCTGGAATTGTTGGCATAGGATACACGGCTGTTTTCGCCTCCTCGTTTACTGTACTCCGATAGTCTCCGCATAGTCGAATGGTCCCGTCTTTCTTCTGGACCACCACCACAGGTGTAGCCCACTCGGAATGCTGTGTTGGTTCTAAAATACCTTGGCTCTCGAGACTTTTCAACTCGGCCTCTACCGCCGGACGTAGTGCGAACGGCACGGGTCGTGATTTGAGGAAATGAGGAGTGGCGCCCTCTTTTAGTTCCAGGTTTACTGGTGGACCACCATGCCCCCTGATGTTGGCGTCAAAAACATCCTCATGAGCCTTCAAAATATTCGCAACGCTGTCCTTGGTGCCTAGATGGTGAATTCCACTGACCCGAATCTTGAGGTCTTGAAACCAGTTTCTTCCCAGAAGACTGCAGCCTGTTCCGCGGGTGACAACCAAAGGCAAGATGTAGTCTTTTGATTTATGTCTGACATGCACGTTCGCCGTTCCAAGGACTTGTAAACCCTCTCCTGACCAAATATGAAGGGTCAGCCCGTCCTGGTTCAACGTTGGAGGGTTCTTGGGCCACAAACGACGATACGTGGCTTCGCTAATGATTGAGCAAGCAGCTCCCGAGTCGACCTCCAATTCCAGCTCGCGGTTGTTGATCTTAAGGGTGACCATGAACTTTGTCAGCGTGCTGGATGCCCGTACTGCATTCAGCTCGTGCAGGTTCCTTGACTTGTCCAAGAGATCATCATCCGAATGCAGAGTCTCATCGTGTTGTTCCACGTGGTGTGTCGTCTGCGATTGGTGATGCACCCTTGACTTCTTGAAACAAGCCTTTTCGACATGACCCTTCTTTGGCAGAAGTTACATCGTACATTTCGGGACTGGCACGAGAAGGCCGAATGCTGTTCTAGGCATCGGTAACATGTCAGTGGTTCTGACTGTCTTTTCTCCTTCTTTTCCAGGTGCGCAGGAGGTAATTGTGCTTTTTTAACTGCGTAAATTTCCGATTTTAGGGCTTTGATGTCCCTTTGATGTTGTGCCGCACCTTCTGTCCTCACGGCCATGTCGTATGCTTTTTTAAACGTTGGGTTGGTTTCCGCAAAGAGACGTTGCTGTAGGTGCTCATTCATTATGCCGCACACGAACCGATCCCTGAGCATTACGTCCAGAGGCAGCATGGTAGGGTTGGGTACTGGTGGACTCACGGTGACCGCAGTTCCAGGTGCGTCCGCGCTGGCGGGGTCGGCAGTCGTTCCAGTAGCCACCGAAGCCACGCCGGTGGTGCTGGGCGATGGCGCAGCCGTCTGTGTCGCCAGTATCCCGAAATTGCAGTCAGCGGCTAACTTCTTTAGAGCTGCCGCGTAGGTTGCAATGGACTCCCCGGGCTGCTGGTCTCTCCGCTGGAACTTCGTTCTGCCGAAGAGCTCTGACGGCCGGGGGTCGAAGTGCTTCTGCAGCATCGCCATGAGTTCGTCGAAAGGGACGCTTCCTGGTGTCCTCGGTGCAACGAGTGCTCGCACTACTTCGTATGTCTGTGCTCCGCAAAGTGTGAGCAGTAGAGCCCTCTCCTTTGAAGGCTCAGCTATCTCGTTTGCCTCGCAGTAGAAACCGAAACGATCGGCCCAGGATGTCCAAGCTGTCAGGTTGAATTCTTCCAGCTTGCCTTGGGTGGTCATTGTTCCCGCTGTAGTAATTGTTTGTTGACCGACTCGTCGCCAAAATGTAATGTATCACGGGCGAAGCTCAAGCCACGACACCGAGGAGCGTCCAGATGTGCTTTTAATGGCGCCTGGAATTCCAATGCCCGAGTACCCGTCCCGTGCCCCAGGTGCGTGCTCTTGAAAAGCGCGGGATAAGCTCGTGTGCCCGGTGACGTCATCTCTTGGCGACCAGCTGATACATGACAGATACGTCCTTTCTTTTGAGGTGAAGGATTTCACTCTAGTTGCAAATGTCCAGCCGTCGTTTAAGAATTGTAGCTACGCGGTAAAGATGACGCTCTCCGATAAAGGTGACATTTTAGAGAGTCACTTTGAGTGCCCTCGCGGGGCCGCAAAGTGCAGCCACATGGTGGCTACCGCACTTTACGCGGCTCTAAATGAACTGTCCAAGACGGAGCTTCCACAGCAGTGGCTGCAACACCCCAAGAGCAGCATGCCACGGCAGGTCGCTCGCTCAGGTAAGAAGTAAACACCATGTTCATCGTTATGTTAAAACGTTTAGTTGCACGAGTTTCGTGAATGGTATCTCGCATTTAATGAGTTGTTCGAAGATAATCAGCTAAAGACAGATGACAGCCGATGTCGTGACTGTAAATAAGCAAATGCGGCTGTGCGATCGGTACTGTGAGCATATCATAGCCCAAAAGTGCTCGATCGCTGCTTGTTGTCACAACTTTCTCGCTCGACTAAAAGGCTGTTGTCAGTTAGCGTATTGGGGTATGTATGTGTGGCGTAAACCCAAGTGGCAAAAGTTTGAAAACCTGTGCTAATATGTGGAAGAGAATCCGAGCAAGATCGATCGAGCTCCCCGAGAGGCGTCGAACGAATCGCGGAAGTTATGTCGTAGACTCGTTGACACCAAGAAGTAACTACTGTTATAATGCAATTAAATGCAAAGGTGCAAGCGAGCTGGACAAGAATTACGAAAATAATCCCCGGAGAAGGGGAGCGAGAGGGACAAAGGACAAACACAAATCTTTTTCGAAGGCCGCGTTCTCGCCGGTTAAAAAGCGGTGAATCTCCGACAGACGCAGGAGAGGTAAAGCATGCCATCGCTTTGACTAAGAGACGTAAAGCAGACGACGTTAATTGCGCCAACCCGCCGACGCCGTTAAAGAGTGAGGAGTCTCGCCGCACACGAAAGAAGGGAAAAAGTATTTGGGAGGGAACTTGCGGATACTAACCACCCTCACTCTCGATTCTTAGCAAACAAACCTCGGCGCCTCGGGACACCTCGTCAGTGAGTCCTTTGACTTCTCTCCCTGATGCGCGTCTGCTAGTTGTTAGACAAAAACAGCGTGCCGCTCGAGTTATTTCGTCTGCCCTCTCTGAAAGGCGAAGTCGAGCTCGCTCGTAAAGACCTGCCCTTCCGAAAGTCGCAGGAAAGGTAAGACAGACGCAGACGACGTTGCGAGCAGACGACGTTGCAAAGGAGCAGACGACGCACAGAGAGGGGGTCGCGATCAGCCAATCAGGGCTCGGCGTTCTGACGTCACCGCTACCCCCTGCGCAAGAAGCAGACGAACTTGCCCTCCGCATTAAATCTTTATTTTCAGTACATTATTCATCGTCTCGTCGCCTTCATCCATGACAATATGACGACATCCAGCAGAAATCGAGGGGCCAGCTTTTCGGACGCGGTGAACACACCATTCGGAGACGCGTTCCAGGCACCGTACTTTCAGCACGCTGCCGCCCAGCCTCCGCAACGGTCCAAAAAGGTCGACTTCAGGTACCTCAGACATAGAGGATACGGAACTTCCGGTGGCCGCACTCGCGCTGCGGTGACCAAGCGGGGATGCGCGATCTAGAAAATTGTCCTAGAGATCAGTGGTTCGTACCCCTACAATACGGAACGCTATACGCGTAAGGCAACACGCTGCTACCATGGAGGGGAAGAGGGGGTAACCGAGAATGAGCGCCGGTGGCGCGCAGCAATTAAACTAAATTAACTACTGTGGATTCACTTGAGACTTCGCATAGCTGCCAAATTCCCGTTCATTGAAAAAGAAGTCGGAACTTTGTAAGCTGCGTGAGCGTGTAATGTAATTAACGTTTATCAGTGATTACAGAGGATTTAATGGAAGCTGCATTTTGCTACTCAAACGTTTCACGTATTTTTTGTCTCATTTTTATTTTTCAATTAGGCTCGAATGTACACCACTATTCACTCGTCAGGATTTACAATGTGACATATATCTTCAAGGCCACCGAGCCTCAGGTAGGGGTCGATGAAGTCTTTCACATAGGCGGAGACCTCCACATACACCTGTGGTCCGAGCATCGTACCGCAGATAAACGGCGTGGCACTGACCATCCCGTGTAGAGTCCACGTTCCGTTCTCCTGGCGTACCACGGGACCGCCGCTGTCACCCTGCGAACAAGTTTAACCTTAAAACTGTCACTTTCAAACTTGTGGTCTTGATTTAACGCAGGATCTTCTAAATCTAATCAACGCTGTCCCACAAAAAAACAACATCAAAGAGCTATGTTTGTTTGGTTCAGTATTTGCCCCCGCGGAAAGCGTAAAAACTCTTTCTTAAAAAAAAAAAAAAGAAAATTAACTTTATGTGGCTTTTTTTCAGGGGGGGGGGGGGGGCGGCAACGAAATTAAAATTTTACGAGTGAAATATTCCACGTAAAGTTTGTACGGAAGACAAAAAAAGACTCCACGTGCTTGTTGTAATGGGCCGGAGGAAGCAGCTCAAAGTTTGCATGCGCTACGCTGACTTGTTTCTTGCGCGCACTTAAACGTAAATTTGCGTGGTCATGGTGCGCCAGTCATCTTCCTCGTGGGGTTCACCGCTTTTCTTAGTAGTATCCAATTACAAGACAACACTCGTCGCGATCACAGGAAAGACACAGGAATAGCGTCATCAATTAGGGCGCATCTAGGAAACTATTTTATTGTGTATGAGCGTTTTCATAATCAATACCACCTAAGCATTAGTTGTCTCCGATTCGCTTGAAATTTTGCTAAACTCCCCAACATACATCGCTAAAATAGTATCCAAAATATTAGATCAAATCACTGTTTTTTCGCGAAGTTATTGAATTTAGAGTTTTGGTCCTCACGGTGTTTTTCAAACTGAAAGTGTCTACTGGCAGTCACGAAAAAGTGACGTCAGAGGAAAACAGGGGTTCACTCTTTTGGCTGTAGAATTTGTTCTCTGATTCGAAGCAGTTTCATGGTGTCAAATGCATGATTTGGAACCTCGCTCCAGTACGCGCGCTCCAACACGGAACAAATGATTGGCAGATTCTATTGTTTAGACTGCTTGCTCGACTGGCAAGCCTGCCCGCCACTGACGTCACGGCATCGAAAAGTGCGGGTATATTTGAATTTTGGTTTTTCATCAATCTCATTTGCCGATTTCACAATAACTATTATGAATTTCACGACACTAAATAAAATACCGGAAAGGGTAAAGGCTGGGGAGTTAGTTGTGGTAGCTCAAATATAGTTAGTTGAGGTTGCACAAAAAACCTGCGGAGTACCCCTTCAAGCACTCCAGGTGTATTCTTGTTGGAGATATATTTATTATATGAAAAGGCTATGACCTAATGTTTGGCGTCAAGTCATCTTCGGAAGAACGATTGGGTAGCCCAGGTCTGCGAACAGGCGCGTGGGTGTAACGGTGTGTGGTCTTATGCCTTCTCGCGCGTACTTGTTTCTGCAAGCCCATTTATTACTAGATGCTATAAACATGTCAGCTCCGGCGTGCATTCAGTTTTGGAAGCTTGACCTGGCAATGACATCGAAGGCGTGAATAGTGACTGTTTTAGGGCTGTTGTGCATAATAGCCCACATTCGTATTGTGTACTTTCAAAGGTAAGTGACGGTTTATCCCTCTATTTGATAAAGCCAATGATAAATGCAAGAGATAACATAGGAGTTTATTTTCGGAGATGTGCCCCATCATTACACTCACTTCACAAATAGATCCATATTGATGTTCGGCGCAGATGAGTTCAGAGATCCGGTTGGCTCCCCATTTCTTCCTGCAGATGTCAATTGGCATCGCCTTGACCATGGCTTGCTTAAGCTCCTGGGGGAATCTTGTGTGTAAGCCTAAGCAAAAATGAAAATAAGAAATAAAATGTGCAGTACTTACCGCTATGAATACGTTGCGGACGTTGTGCAGTTTCTAGCGCAATATATATATATATAAAAGCCTTTTAATTACCTATAGCGATGAGATGGTCAGTGCTGCTTTTAGCTTACGGCGAGGTACTAAAAGTTTGCATGGAAATAGTTTACAAATACATAAATATGTACTTTAAATATATGAAAACGGATAAGATAACACAATAATTTATCTAATGTTTGTAAGCTCCGACACGTTTATTAAACAAATATTATAAAAATATTTTGTTTCAATAGTGTAGTAATGCTAAGGATAGCGTACAATATAGTACTTATTATTTAAGCGTAAATTTTATACCATGCCATGAATATTTTACGAGGCGTCGGATGAGACGCGGGCATCACGATATTTAGAGTAAATAATAAATTACAACAAACTCAAGGAAATAAGAAGTTTTGCAAAGCATGCAAGAGCCTCAGAGTGTTCGTTTCATTAGTACGTAAAATAATTATTAAGATAACCTGGCGGTGGTGACGGTTTGTGACGAGGGGACCTCATAGTTTGCACTTATTGAATACAGTCTTCAAAGTTTGCAGCAACAAATCATTCCTTTAAGTCATCGTGTTTAGATCCGTTTACAGGTCATAAAATGAAATTTTAGGTGAAACACGATATAGGAACCCGAAGAAATAAATTTAAATTTGAGCAAGGACTCATACGCTCGCCATTTATTGAGACTAGAAAAGGCAAGGGCCCTCAAAACATCAGGAAAATAACAGAATAGAGAGGAAGAGGAGACAATGGGCTTCATGAATCGTGATGAACTGATAACTCAGTTCATGAGCCCGGGTTGCAAGACGTGCATCATTACAATCAAACCAATTTATATGGGTATTGTGTTTGGTGTCTTTATTTTTTCTGACAGTAAAAAAGTTGCGAGTTCGCTGGAGGCGAAGGAGGCATTACTCGAAATAATGACATATGAATCGCAAACAAAAACGAATGTGCATATGCATGGTTCATATATTTATTTCAGTCGACGTTTTATGACATTCAATACCACGATGCCGAGGCATCGTTGAATAGCATTTGACGTCGCCAAACTGTTTAATAGTAGAAATTAACGATACAAAGATGCGATTGAAAGATGCGAATGGTTTCCAGTTTTGCTCACCATCTGTGGCGCCCCAACCTGTGGCGTAAAGCGTTGCTCCCAAACCCAGCTTTTCTCCGTTCTTTGGCAGACAGACCGGTTGAATTTCTTTCGTCATGTTTACTGGCTGGCGCAATTTGATGATCGCTATGTCGGGTACCATGACCTAAAAAACCAGAAGAAACCCATGACTGGTCACTTTTATGGGCGAGTTGTCAAAATCAGTCAAGAAAAGGCTTAATAGTTTCTTATCGTGTCAATGAATACTAGCTACAGCTTTCAATACAATGTAGGTTTCAATCGAAAGCTTATTTACGTTAGCATATTATAGCTAACAAGAGCAACTAGTTTACGAAAAAAATTGTAAAGACAGCCAAGGTCCCAAGAATTAATGTACACCGAACA
Organism: Ixodes persulcatus; assembly: GCA_013358835.2. Taxonomy (NCBI): domain Eukaryota; kingdom Metazoa; phylum Arthropoda; class Arachnida; order Ixodida; family Ixodidae; genus Ixodes; species Ixodes persulcatus. Next base: position 18,583 of record JABSTQ010004238.1, read on the forward strand.
GTGCTTCAGACTCACTGATATGTATAGGCGACATTTGATGCCGAAAGCAGAAAGAATAATCTGATCGTATATATATATATATATATATATATATATATATATATATATATATATGTGTATTAGGGGTGTGCGAATATTTAAATTTTCGAATACGAATCAAATACGAATAAGACAAAAACGGGCTTCGAATATCGAATCGAATATCGAATATGTGTCTAGTAATAAAAAAATGCAAAACAAGAGGTGACAGCAGGTTTTATTGCCTTTTTGAAAAAAAATCAATGCAACTGCATTTTACTGGGCTGCACTAGCCTAAAGATACCTATAGTAATTCACTCATTACAAATTATCGTGGAGGAAAGTTGAATGCTGAACCTGTTCAGAAAGTAAGCGCGCCGTGACAACATTTCCGCCAGTAGAAAGACACTTTCACTTTGGAAACCTGCGAAATTTTACTACAGTTCGAAGAAGGATGGACGAATGGATGGTATGGCTATACCCTTTGTAACGGGCGGCAGCTTGCGCCACCTAGCCTAACATTTCGTCATCCCTTCTTTTTTTTTTAATTTGTATGAATTTTGTTATAACAGACCACCCTCCCTCTCTTTTCAAGTGAATTTAGAGCTTATTTTATCCTTCCCTAGATCTCTTCCACCAATCGTCCAATCTCCTCTTAGTTACCGCAACTCTTTCCCTATCCATTCGTCCATCCATGTCCGGAAAACCCAGTGTCCCCTCCAAATCCGTACTCATCCCCGCCAAGAGGGTGGGACGAAGCCCCGTGCACCTTAAAATTACATGTTCTATAGTTTCCCTTTCGCGGTTGCATACGTCGCACAGAGTGTCTACTTCCAGAAATTTAGCCCTGTACGTTTTCGTTCTTAGCACCCCCGTTCTAGCTTCAAACAGCAAAGAGCTCCCCACTGAATTATCATAGAGCTGTTCCTTCTTTATTTCTTGTTTTTGTGCCCTGTATGCACTCCGTGCGACGCGACTGGCGCGCCGCCGCGCGGCCGTTACCGAAGGTAGGCAGTGAGAACGCCAGAGAAAACGAAACCGAAACCACACCGCGCACGTTGGTATGCATTGAAGTCGGAGCGGTGCGGTTGCGCTGGGTTCACAGCATGAAGTGCTGCCGGTGCTGCGTCGTTAAGTACTTCAATAGTTATGCGTCCTATCTCGTGGGGCCAAAGTTTCACAGTTTTTCACCTCGCCGATGTTTTGTGGGACAGCGACAACGATGGACCCGTGCCGTACGACGCGAGAAATTTGGTCTCCCGATCATGTCTGCCACTGTGTCGGCACGGCTGACATATTCTACACTGCCGCTTTGCGCTCTGCGTTTGTTTTCGTACCAGTAACGCCTACATGTGTTAGCGCCGATGGGACGAACTGAAATGCCATCCCACACTCGCGAGTATGCAGTGACAATTTCGTTGGAGGAATGCCCTCCAAAGACGTTTCGTCCCCATCGTACGTGATGATGATATTTCTGGACCAGTATGGCACGCAGTCTGTACTTCAGGAAGAAAGATTCGGACGGTAAAAAAATTACAAATATGAATCTAAGGAAAACTACAATGAAACTCGGAATTACTGGACACTCGACGTTTGAGTATGGAAGTTTATGTGGTGTGCTTTCTTTTTTGATCAGCGTCCTTTTGGATGTGGAAACGCTGACACCCCGAGTCTTGTAGACAACAATTTTTATACTTTGCTTTACAGCCACCTATCGCAACGTTGGTCGATCTGGGAGTACCGTCCACTGGTCCCTTCCTACCTGTAAAGTGTGCACCTCCCGCGATGAGTGGTATTCTTTTGACAGCCTTTGACGCTCAAAACCGGTTCTCATTTAGTTACGCCGCCCAAACTAAATTTCCACCTGGTTTCGCTGTGCCACCTCTTTTTGGTATAATAAGTGTTGTGTCATGTTACGGTCATGTCAAAGTACCTGTTTGCCGAAAATCAGCACCTCGCACAACAGGTTACTTCACAACAGCTGACTCCAAAAGCCTTTGACGGCCAAACCATGTGTTGACCGACAACTTTGTTTTCTCGGCTTTGGAACCACCTTTCGTAAAGTTGTTTCAATTGTAAGTACTGTTCACTAGTCCCTTCCTATACCTGTGAAGTCTCCACCTCACGACGAGTGGTATTCTCTTTACAGCCCTTTCATGGTCAAAACCGCCTCCCATTGAGTTACGCCGCCCAAACTAAATTTTCACCCGGTTTCCCTAAGCCACCTATTTTTGATATGATAATTGCTGTGTCATGTTACTGTCAAGTCCAAGCACCTGTGTGCCCAAATCTGCACTTCGCACAGCCCGGTTATAACACAACTTTTTGGGTCCAATATTGGATATCCCGTACAGCTTTATTTCTTTATTCGTTAGAAACATAACTTTCACACCTGCTGTCTTAATGAAACTTGGCACACTTCGTGCACAAACTTGGTGACCATCTCACTCGCCTCCAAATATCGTCGTTCCAGCAGTCCTACGTTTACAGCGACGAGCGAGATAAATTTCCCACTCAGAGCAATTATGGTGGCGGCCGTCTTGCTTTTCAGAAAATTGCTCCAACTACTTTTTTTTTTTGGCCGCAACTAGAGAAATTACCCTTAATAACGACTCAAACTCAATATATAAGTGGAGAATAGCTAAATGCCCTTCTTAAATGTGCCCCAGTCTTCATGCAACGTCACCCTCAACTTATCGGCTCAAAAAGTAAAAGTTCCGTCCGTGCGCGCTTCCGCCGCCACAGCTTGGCATGGGCAAAGGCGCCGCAGGCCGCCGAACGCGCCTCACTGTCGAACGCCAGCTCCTCCGCTAACGGCGCTACGCGCGTTTTTCAAAGCGCCCCCTATAGTTCCCGCACGGAGTGTATACTGTTAAAGCTGATTTCCCCTGCATTCTTTCTTCCCACAATTTCCTCTCTGTTTCCTTTACTCCCTTTTCTACTGATATGCTCTTATCGGCTCCATCTTGTTGAATGCATTTAAATCTCAGCTTGCGGGTTCGGTTTGTCCACTTAGTGTTTAGACTTTTCATATATAGATACTTGTACACTTTCGCTGCCCACCGTGTATCCTCAATTTCAGCTAGTCTTTGTTCAAATCTTGCTTTACTGATCGCTTCTCTACTCTCGAAAGATGTCCAACCCATATCCCCCTGTACTCCCTCATTTGGTGTATTCCCATGTGCCCCCAATGCCAACCTACCCACACTCCTTTGCTGTATCTCAAACCTGCCTGGGTTTCTGACCTCATACACAATACCGCATTTCCAAATGACAGTCCTGGCACCATGACTCCCTTCCATACACCCCTAAAGACTTCATATCTATTATAGTTCCATAGTGCCCTGTGTTTCATGATAGCCGAATCTTGTTGCCCCTTCTTTATTACAATATCTTCATGGTCTTTTATATACAGTCTTCCTTCACTTAACCATATTCCCAGATATTTGTACTTTTCTACGTGTTCTATCAATGTGTCCTGTGTCTCCAGGAATTCCCCCTTCTCGTCGTTGAAAACTATTATACCAGACTTGTCCCTACTGAATTTTAGTCCTAAATTTTCCCCTTCCCTGCTGCAAATCTTAATCAGTTCCTGTATTGTCTCACGACTTTCTGATACGAGTACAATGTCGTCTGCATACATTAACACCCTCGCAATACTTGATTTACTTTATGTCCTTCCTCCATGTAAGTCAGGTCAAAACCTAGGTTGCACTTTTCTAACCTTTATTTTATCTCACTGAGGTATATCATAAAGAGCAGGGGAGGCAATGGGCAATCCTGTCTAAGACCTCTTTTTATTGCTGCTGGTCTTGTAGTTTCGGCTTCCCATGTTATAACTACCCTATTCTCCGCATAACCCCGTCCTAGAAACTTGACCATGGTTCCCTCTAGTCCATATCCCTTCAGTTGGTTCCAGAGTTTTTCCTGATTCACACTGTCATATGCCCGTTTGATGTCTAAAAATGCGACCCATAATGGCCTTTGACTTGTCATTGCTATCTCTATGCACTGAGTGATTACGAATAAATTATCATCCAGTCGTCTATCCTTCCTGAAACCGTTTTGAAGCTCCCCTAGAATCCGCTTTCTCTCTGCCCATTCTTCCATTCTTCTTTTTACAATTTGCATAGCTAGTTTGTATATTAATGAAGTTACTGTCGGTATGATTTGATAATGCCTTTGTCTCCCTTGCCCTTATATAATAATCTCATCCTGCTCAATATTCAGTCACTGGGTACCTCCCCTCCCATAAGTATATGGTCAATCACCTGCCTTAGTTATAATTTGCTTGTTTTGCCTATAACTTTTATCAATCGCATTGGTATGCCGTCTGGACCTGTCGCAGTTCCAGCCGGAACCCTTCCTTCTGCTTTTTCCCACTCCCCAGTGGTCATTTCTTCTTCTTCACTATGGTCCTCCTCTTGTGTTGTGTAGACGCTACCATTCTCAACGGCCTGATCTGATTCTAACTCCGAAAATGCTGCTTCGAATGTATGCCTAATGTATTCTCTTGCCTCTTCCCCCCCTCTACCTTTGTTCCTTCCTGTGTGGTTAGTGTCTGCTGGTACCCCTCGCTCTTTTTTCCCTGCGCACTGATGTGTTCCCAGAACCTTTTTGCCGCATTCCTATCCTTCTGGTTTATCTATATCATCCACTGGACCCCTGCCCTCCCAATGTTGGCCTGTATTAATGCTGATGCCTCCCGCTATCTTTCCTGAAATTCCTCCCATTTTGATGCTACTTCGGCTAGTGTGGCTATGGTGCCTGGAACGCGTCTCCGACTGGTGTGTTTACCGCGTCCAAAAAAGTGGTCCCTTGATTTCCGCCTGATGACGTCATAAAAGTGTCATGCTGTCGCCGGTCGCGACCCTGGTGGTGTCTCAGCAGCTGTGGGGGATGTGGCAGACGCCTGTTCTGCTGCAGGTCGCTCTTCACTTCGACAGTCCACAGAAGCTGAAGCAGCAGGAAGTTGGGACGGCTGGGACGCCGTGACGACAGCGACACTCGCGTTCGCTCGTGCTTTTCGCCAGTATTTCTATGGCCAACCGCCAGGATCGCGACAGGCTACAGCATGACACTCCGGCTTCTGTGACGTCATTTGTTGCCACTTGGGGACCATTTTTGATGTATGGGCGGGATAGGACGCTAAACACACCAGTCGGAGACGCGCTCCAGGCACCATAGTGTGGCCCCCTTTTTTTTTGCCCATCTGTGTTCTTTAGACGCCGCTTGGCGTCTCGATATTGCTGCCGCTTTTGAGCTTGCGTTTTAGTTTTCTTCCTCCTTATTTCATTTGATATTTCTCTAACTCTCTTTTGAAAACACTAATTAAGTCTTCATATGCCCGTTCTCTTTCCGGTTGCTTGGATACTATGTTCTCGATTCGCTTAGATACCTCCTGTAGTTATTTATCATTTAGAGGTTCAGAAGTTCAACTAATGGACAGTGTTGCCCGGCTGCTAGACGACAATTTCGGATATTGGGGAACAAATAATTTAGAAAGTAGTTTATTTTATATTTTATAAAATGGTTATTTTACACCATATAATAGCGAAAATATGCGCTTTTAACGCTTTTATTAGTTATTAATGTGAACTAGTGATGCCAATAAACCCAAAAATATTGCACTTTTCCTACACCGGGTGGAGTCAACTAGTTTTTGTTTTTTTCGCGCATGCGCACAAAAGTCGAACTTCAGTCGAACCTTTGTCGAACATCACGGTAAAAGATCGAAAAAGTTGAACTTGGTCGAACTCGAACCTGGGTAGGTTCGCGACCTCCCTAGTTATGACTGCGCAGGAGTGGCAGGAGTTGTTGTCGATGGCGATGCAATGCTTTGCTCGCAACTAGCTTTTTCTTTTTTTTTTTTTAATTTTTAAACATTTCTATTAGATAACACTCTCGAGATTTATTTTATATTTATATTTCACTCTCGAGGTTTCTTTTTTATTGTATCAATTTATAGAACGCGCAATTACATCACGTATTGCTATAAAAGTGCCATACAAGAAACGGCTTGGTGAAAAAGAAACCGAAACTGTTCCTTACTTGCTGCCATCGGACAGATAGAAACGGAGCAGACCGATAACGCACGCATCACACGCCTTTCTCAGTGAATAAACATATTCATAGGGGACTGCGTGGCAGGCAGATTATTCGTTACTGTCTCGAATATTCGCAGTTTGTGCGAATATATGACGTTTTTCCCGAGTATTCGACTTTGGCCGAATATTCGGGAACTTCTGAATATGCACTTTTCGAATCGAATACGCTTCGAATAAGGAAAATATTCGATTTGTATTCGAAATTTCGAATATTCGCACACCCCTAATATATATAGATCTCCCCACCGTGAGTGATCTATATATAGACGATCACGCAACATTAGCGACACGTTAGCAAATTTTTGGTTAAATTCTACGTTGCGACACAACGAATGCAGGCCCTGTAATACACCGCAGTGCTTAAACTGCGAATACAGCAAACAAACACAGCCAGAAGCACGCATTCGCAGAGCTCAATGAAAATTAAAGGAGAACTGACATGCAAGTCTTGAAACGTACTTGTTAGAGTATAGAGTATGCAAAATGCAATACGTAGGACAGACCGAGAGAGCATTGAGTCTACGCCTCAACAACCAGGGAACTCTCTCTAAATCTAATCCATACCTCCCTCTTTCAAAACACCTTTGTCTCCCACAGCGTTCGTTCGATGAATTACATGTGACATTACTGGAAACTGGATTTAGCCCGAACCGGGAGCGCGAACAGCGAGAGTCATTTCTCATATACAGATTCAATACAAAAAAAAAAAAGGAATAAATGAGAGTCCAGGAACACTTGCATCAATAAGAGGATTAAGAAACCCTACCTTTTCATAGTAGTACTGCATTTTCTGCTGGAATTGGACCACGTTATTATTCTATTACGACTCCTATATTGTAAATGCTATCTTCTGTGGAACCGTGCTGTTCCTTTGCACGCGTGTTTCATTAACCACATCTCACGAACGTACCTCCCGCCCTCTAACCTCTCGCCCTCTTCTTTTTTTTTTTTTGACAAACGACAAAGGGGGCAAAGGGTCTTTTTTTTGTCTGTGCAGTGTTTTGATATATATATATATTTTTACACGCGCGACGTTTAAGGTAGGACGGGCGACCGTCGCGGGGATGCATTGGATCGTTGGGCGACTAAGTGCCATCAGCAACGAAGTCGCCCGTTTACGGCCTATTGTAGCCACTGTTGTAGGCCTTCAAGCGCACTTTGTATTTCGCCGCCCCGCAGGAGGAGCGGGCTCAGGTCAAGTTGTTTGCTATGTAGAAACGCTTACCTTGCTATAACACAATATATTTTGTTTGCATTTCTGTTGTTACGTTTTTTTTTTTTTTATGCCAATTCTCAACTTCGTTGCCGCAGCCGTATGTCCTCACTTCTAAATCATTCCCTGACGAAGCCGAGTTTCTCGGTGAAACTGTTGATTAAACTTCCGCTGTTTGTTGTTTTAAAAAAATATATATATATATACAGGGTGTTTCAGAGAACGCAGGCCAAATCGCTCCTGCGAAAACTACTCATCGCAACGAAAAAAGGCTTGTGGCGTTTTTATCCTGGGCCAGGGGCCCATTTAGGAAAATTGTTAAAGTCCGGGATAATTAAGTTGTTAATTATTTTTGCGTAATTAACTTTTTTAATACTGTGTTTAAGGGCATGGTTTAAATTAGAAAATTTTTCAGCATTATCGAAAAACACTAAATCAAGAAATTGCAGAACGATAGAAGGCACGCGAAGCATTTTACAGCTTTCTGAAAAACCGCACAAAATCGACGGTTTTTTAAGTTTCGCTTTGCTATCAGAGCGCATCTCACCCCCGGCGGCACCGCGCCCCGTAGAGAGATAGTGCAACCAACCTCTGCTGCGCTGTCATCGCGCGACGCAGCAGAGGCTAGTTGCACTATCTCTCCACGGGGCGCGGTGCCGCCGGGGCTGAGATGCGCTCTGATAGCAAACCGAAACTTAAAAACCCGTCGATTTTGTGCGGTTTTTCAGAAAGCTGTAAAATGCTTCGCGTGCCTTCTATCGTTCTGCAATTTCTTGATTTAGTGTTTTTCGATGATGCTGAGCAATTTTCTAATTTAAACCATGCCCTTAAACACAATATTAAAAAAGTTAATTACGCAAAAATAATTAACAACTTAATTATCCCGGACTTTAACAATTTTCCTAAATGGGCCCCTGGCCCAGGATCAAAACGCCGCAAGCCTTTTTTCGTTGCGAGGAGTAGTTTTCGCAGGAGCGATTTGGCCTGCGTTCTCTGAAACACCCTGTATACATATATGTAAGGGTGTTTTTTTTTTATTCTTTCAGATTTGTTTAAAAAAAGCCGTGAAAGCTACACTTATGCGGACTGTGCAGGTGGCTTATGCGGCCAGGCGGACATCATGCCGGTCGCTAATCTTTCCGATAAGTCGGCTAATTAATTAAAAATCGTTAATTAACTTTTTAATTAGTGAAAATAGACTTATGGTTCCAAAAAGGAACTTGTAGAGCATCATCGAAAACCACTAAATCAACTATTCCTAGAAGGATAAAACGCAGGGGACGCATTTTACGGCGTTCTGTAAAAACGCCCCATTTGGACGCGTTTCTAGATTTCGGTTTCTTATCAGAGAACATGCATCTACGCGCCCGCGGTCCTGCTTCCCAGTGGCTGAGACGCGCAACACACGTGCGCCCACTTCCCTCCGTTCTACGAGGGAGGCGAGGGGGTGGCTTCGCGCCGCGACCACCGGGGAGCAGGACCGCGGGCGCAAAGATGCATGCGCTCTGATATGAAACCGAAATCTAGAAGCGCGTTCAAATGGGGCGTTTTTACAGAACACCATAAAATGCTGTCCCGGCTTTATATCCTTCTAAAAATAGTTGATTTAGTGGTTTTCAATGATGCTCTACAAGATTCTAATTGGAACTAAATGTCTTTTTTTACTAATTAATAAGTTAATTAACGAATTTTAATTAATTAGCCGACTTATCGCCAAGATTAGCCACCCACATGATGTCCGCCTGGCCGTATAACCCATCTGCACAAACCACATAAGTGTAGCTTTCACGGCTTTTTTTAAGCAAATCTGAAAGAATTAAAAAAAAAAGTGAAAGCCGTTTACAGCTCCCTGTAACGCCGAATTGGAGCGCAGCTCTTGAGGAGGAGGGGGGAAGGGTACTCAGGGGAGGGTTGTGATGGAAAAGGAAAATTATGACACGGAATTCCGGAGCGGTGAATGTAAGATGAGATATTATTTACAGTAAACCAGAAAGTGGCAAGCAAAAAGAATCGTTATCAAGGCCACAGACTATGCACAGTGTTAAGTTCAGTCTGACGAGAAGGGTTCCGGATTACTCCATGATCATCACACTCACGCCTTGTCTTGTTTCGGTGGCCTTTGGATCTACTTGACGTCTGGGCCTGTCGTCGTAGGCGCTTCCAACGATGGCTTCGGAGTTATGCCCACGCGCCTTGAGACACCCGTCCAGAAAGGTTCCTCGGCCGCCGGAATCGCCGGTGACGCCGCCGCCTTCAGTTCCGATCTCGCTTTTTTCAGCCTTTCTCGAGCCTCTGCCCTTCCTTCCACGCGCGTCCACTTCAACTTCTTTTTCATTCACCTTCTCACGACGTTCAGTTTTCCCACGCCGTCTTCATCTTTCTGATCAATCCACATCGCCACCGAGTTCACATCACTGAGAGCGTCGTCTTCTTCACTTATATCATCACAATTACCCCCCTCTTAAGACAATTGTTTACACAGAATAATATCGGAACAGATAAAATATGTCTAAAAAACAATTGTTAACAGCGAACCCGACAAAACGAAAAGGGCTTTATGAGTAGGTAAACCAGATTCGCCAAAATTAATTTTCATGGGCGCCTTACAGGCGACTTAAATAATCGGCCCCAAAGTTCTGGCTGCCCTTAATGTAAGTTACATTAAAATCGTACTCGGCGAGCAATAAACTCCACCTCAACACTCGACTGTTCAGTTGCTTCGCAGACTGAATATACTCTAGCGGTTGGTGGTCACTCTGAACAGTGAATCGTTTGCCCAGCAAAAATATGTGGAACTTTTGCACTGCCCACACGAGAGCTAGACATTCACGCTCAATAGTGGAATAGGCAACCTCTCGTGGTAACAACTGCCGGCTTGCATAAGCAACAGGATGCAGAACCCGATCGTACTCTTGCATCAGCACGGCACCCAGACACCTTTCGGATGCGTCTGTTCTTAAAATAAACGCCTCCGAGAGATCTGGAGACTTCAGAATCGGCTTGCTGGAGGGGAATTTCTTCAGTTCTTCGAACGCTTTCGCATGTCTTTCTTCCCAGACGACCTTGTTGGCCGCTCCCTTCTTCGTCAGTTCTGTCAGAGGTAGCGCTTTCTCGGCGTAACTGGGAATGAATTCCCGGTAATATCCGGTGAGTCCCAGAAAGGATCGGACTTCTGTTTTTGTTTGCGGTCTTTTGGCACCTTGGATTTTATCTAGGGTCTCTGTTAGGGGCTCTAAAGTCCCCTGTCCGACTTTGTGACCAAGAAATGTTATTTTGGAGAAGCCAATCTCCGTCTTCTTTGGCTTGATGGTGAGCCCCGCTTCCCTCACCTTAGTCAGGAATTTACTCATTGCCCTCAGGTGCTCCTCCCAAGTGTCGGTTGAGATGAGGACATCATCAAAATAGTGGACGTTGGCACACCCTCTAGGACTGTCCTCATTAATCTCGTGAAGATCGCTGGGACTGTTTTTATGACAAAGGGCATAAATTTGAAGCGATATAATCCGGAAATTGTAGAAAAAGCGGTCGCATCCTCCGATCCCTTGCTCATTGGTACTTGCCAGTAACCCTTAGCGAAGTCAAATTTAGAGAAGTATCTCTTAGTGCTGAGCTGAGCGAACATCATGTCGACCCGCGGGATGGGTTCGCGGTCGGGTATCAGCACCTTATTTAGTTGGCGGAAATCCACGCACAATCGCGTGGTTTTATCTTTCTTTTTCACTACCACTACTGGAGAGTTGTAGGCCGAATCGCATTTCTCGATCACGCCTTGGTGCAACATGCCTTCTATCTCCCTTTCTACCGTGTCTTGTAGCGCAAAGGGGATAGGGTAGTGCCTTACTTGGATTGGTACATCCGTTGTCAGTTTTAACTGGCATTCTACGAGGCTGGTTCGGCCTGGAAGGTCCGAAAAGACGTCCTGAAACGCCTCCAGCAGTTCCTTGGTATCCTTGGCTTGACACTCAGTTAGCCCTTCGGAGATCAGGGGGGCTATGTTGCGCTTTTTGGACTCCCAGGAGACTAGGGAGAGGGAAGTGACGTCAACAACGCAGCAAATGCAGATTGGATGTTGATTTTGTTTTCTTCTGTCAACATCCAATCTGCGTTTCTCTAGTCGTTGACGTCACTTCCCTCTTCCAAGTCTCCTGGGAGTCCAAAAAGCGCAACATAGCCCCCCTGCACATCTTTGTGGTCTTCCATCTGGTGAAGACAGACATGCGGAATCTCTTGTTCTTCAGTCTCCTCTTCTACAGCAATACCAGCCATGACTTGGTCGGGCGCTCCAAGAACTTCTCTTTCCTCGTACTTCTTCAGCATGTTAATGTGGAACAGCGTCGTTTTTCCACCGAGGTCTATCACATAATCCACGTCGTTCCTCTTCTCCACCACACGGAATGGACCCTTCCACTGTAGAATTAGCTTGTTCCTGTCTGTCGGTAACAAGATCAGTACTCGGTCTCCCTCTCGTAGAAGACGTGTTCGACTCTTCTTATCGTAGTGTCCCTTTTGTGTCAATTGGGCCTTCCGTAGTTCCTCGTGGGCGGCCTTACACGTTTCCTCCAGTCTCTTGCGAAGATCAACCATGTACCCGTACGTCGTCTTCGTCTCAGGGTCGATGGTCTCGTTGGTCCAGAGTTCCCTTAGAACGGCCATGGGCCCGCGAACATACCTGCCATAAAGGAGGTCGAACGGGGAAAACCCGAGGCTACTCTGTGGCACTTCCCTATATGCAAAAAGCAAAGGGGTGAGATACCGATCCCAGCATCGTGGTTTCTCCTGGCACATTCTCTTGATCATTTGTTTTAATGTACCATTAAATCGTTCAACCAGCCCATTACACATTGGATGGTATGGGGTTGTCTTCAGCATCCTGAGTGACAATAGGCGACAGATTTCTTTCATGAGAGCAGATGTAAAGCATGATCCACGATCACTGACGATTTCTCGTGGCAGGCCCACTCTGGAGAACATTTCCAGTAGGCCCTCCGCCACCGCTACCGTGTCTATGCTTTTCAGGGCGATAGCATCTGGGTACCTGGTCGCGAAGTCAACCATTGTCAATATATATTTGTTCCCCATCTCTGAACTTGGGGTGATAGGTCCGACGATGTCTATGCCGACTCTCTCGAATGGGGTATCGATGATCGGCATGGCTCCGAGGGGCGCCCTCGCCACCATGTGTTTAGGAATGGTCCTCTGGCATATGTCGCACGACTTCACGAATCGCTTGACATCCATTGCGATTCCTGGCCAGTAGAACTCTTCCTGGATACGATCGGTGGTTTTCTTTGTGCCTTGGTGTCCGGCCATAATTCCCTCGTGCGCCAATTTCAGTACGAAGGTTCGGAAGTCCTTTGGAACAACCAGTTGCTCCCATTGCTTGCGTGACGGTGTCTTGTACCTCCTGTAGAGGATTTCTTTACACAACACGAATTCTGATTCGTGCGATTTTCCTGAGATGAACTTTCTGCCAACGGACGCAAAGCATTTCTTCAATGTTTCGTCATTACCCTGAGACACTTTCAACTTGTTCCGGTCAATCTCAGTCGGTTCCAGTGTTATAACTGGTAGCTGGGATTTTGTACCCTTGCCGGTCACTTTCTCCATCGCTCCTGCAGAAGTAATCTCGCGCTCTTCTTCATTTCCTTTCTCGTTTACTACGAGTTCTCCGGTAGTCTCACTTTCTCCTACCGTTCCCCTAAATATCTGCTTCACTTCGTTCTCTTGAGACTCATGTAGCCTTCTCTCGTCTTTCCATTCTTCATCGGGATCATCTATCCTTCTTACTCCCTCAACATTTCCTAACACCAAATCGTACAGCGGGCTATCCATGCACTTGGCTGTCAGTCTTCCCGTAAAATATGGAGTTCTCACATCAATCTCTGCCTCTGGCAGGTACTTGACGGTCCTATCAAGAAGGAACACCGGACTGGAAACACCAGTTAACTTATGATCTGGAACTAGATCTCTCTTTACTACAACCGTGTTGCACCCACTGTCTCTGAGTACGGTGACTGGTCGACCACCCACTTCTCCCTTCACCACTGGCATATTATCAAACAGAAACCGCGGAGCGTTTCCAAGTGCGGCATTTACTATCGGTATCTGTTCCCCGTTTTTCAGTAAAACCTATGTCTCTTCGGCCTCTGCATTGTCAACGGTTGCTAACATGCAAGATGCCTGGGGAGTCTTGTCATTTTTTTTTCTTCTGGCTTCCAGTTACAGGCTTCTGCCTTGTGCCCAATTCTACCGCACCTCCAGCACGTAGAGCCGCGTTGAGCCTTGGAACTGGTCCAACATTCAGCCGCTCTGTGACCAGGCTTGTTGCAAAGGAAACGTCAAGTCACTCCCTTGGTAGGTACTGGCTGTCGACTGCCCTCTTTGCTTCGGCCTTCACCCTTGTGGCCTAGGTTCTCTTCTCTTGGTTTACTCAAGTTCGTTTGGCCTTGCGCTTCTAGAAAGCGGTCCGCAGCTGCCGCCAAAATCTCGAGAGTCTTGCAGTTTCTTTCTTTTAAAAAGATTGATAGTTTTGTGCTGCACCCTTTTAAAAACTGCTCGGCGACTATGAGATCTCTCAGAGCTTCGAATGTCTTACTGATCTCGCCCGTCTCCAACCATCGGTCAAAATATCCGAGGAGCCTAGCTGCGAATTGTCTCCCGGTCTCTGCTTCTTCTGGCTTGCTCTGCCGAAACTTTTCTCGATAACCCTCTGTAGTGTATCGGAATCGCTGAAGCAGACTACGCTTTACGTTTGCATAGTCCACAGACTCTTCAGGGGTCATGCTGCCAATGACCGTTAAGGCCTCACTGGTAAGACAGAGACTTAAAGACATTGCCCATTTTTCTCTGGGCCAGTTCTGACTGGTCGCCACCCGTTCGAAGCGTTGGATATAAGCATCGAGGTCATCTCTTTTGTCGTTAAATGGTGGGATTAATTTATGAGGGCTACGATAACACGCTTGCCTCCCTGGATCTTCTCCACTACCATTACCATGCGGGTTCTCATCTCGCACTGAACTGTTGTTTTCACGCAACTGAAGACGCAGCTGCAGTACTTCCTGTTCTTGTTGGAATCTGCGAGCTTCTCTGTCAGCCGTCTCTTGCGCCTCCCTAGCTGCCTCTCGTGCGTCTTCCCTCGATCTGGCTCTTTCTTCTTTTTGCCTCGCGATTTCCTTTTCTACCCATTCGTGGAGTTCCCCACCTGCGTATCCCAGCTCCTTCCCGACTGCTACTAATTTATCAGTATTCATATTCTTATCTTACTTACACCACCGTCCCGGAATTCGTCTCTCTATAAGATGTTAGGAAGAGAGAGTCCTGTCGCGGACGCCAGATTGTGATGGAAAAGGAAAATTAGGACACGGAATTCCAGAGCGGTGAATGTAAGATGAGATATTATTTACAGTAAACCAGAAATTGGCAAGCAAAAAGAATCGTTATCAAGGCCACAGACTATGTACAGTGTTAAGTTCAGTCAGACGGGAAGGGTTCCGGATTACTCCATGATCATCAGTCACACTCACGCCTTGTCTTGTTTCGGTGGCCTTTGGATCTACTTCACGTCTGGGCCTGTCGTCGTAGGCGCTTCCAACGATGGCTTCGGAGTTATCCCCACGGGCCTTGAGACACCCGTCCAGAAAGGTTCCTTGGCCGCCGGAATCGCCGGTGACGCCGCCGCCTTCAGTTCCGATCTCGCTTTTTTCAGCCTTTCTCGAGCCTCTGCCCTTCCTTCCACGCGCGTCCACTTCAACTTCTTTTTCATTCACCTTCTCACGACGTTCAGTTTTCCCGCGCCGTCTTCATCTTTCTGATCAATCCACATCGCCACCGAGTTCACATCACTGAGAGCGTCGTCTTCTTCACTTATATCATCACAAGGGTATACCCCTCCTCCTCCTCCTCCTCCCCTCCTTCTTCAATCTTCTCCGGGGGGGGGTCACGTGACCTGAGGGGTCACGTGAACCCCCTCCCCCCCTCCGAGGTCACGTGACCCCGGGGGGGGGGCTCGCGCGGTGCATTATGGCACCGCGCGGTTACGCCGACGCCGACGGCGACGGCGACGCCGCTCAAGCCGGGAACGGGCGCCTAAGAGCTGCGCTCTAAAAATGAAAGCCGTTTACAGCTCCCTGTAACGCCGAATTGGATTGCAGCTCTTGAGGAGGAGGAGGAGGGAACGGTACTTAGGGGAGGGTATACCCCTTCTCATCCTCCTCATTCTCCTCCTCCGCTCATCCTTCAATCTCCTCCGGGGGGGGGGGGGTCACGTGACCTCGGGGGGGGAGGGGGGGGACGAAGATCGCGCGGTGCATGTCCCAACATGCACCGCTCGGGGGGGGGGGGGGGGGCTCGCGCGGTGCATGTCCCAACATGCACCGCGCGGTTACGCCGACGGCGACGGCGACGCCGACGCCGCTCAAGCCGGAAACGGGCGCCTAAGAGCTGCGCTCTAAAAACACCCTATCTGACAAAGCCGAGTCTCTCGGCGAAACTGTCGATTAAACTCTCACCGTGAGTTTTTCACTTCGTTATATTTACGCCTTCGGCCCCTTGGCTCCTATGCCACCATGCCCACTATATACATACATACATATATATATATATATATATATATATATATATATATATATATATATATATATATATATATATTGTGAGGAAAGAAGACGACGTGGCGCGAGTGGCGCGCTCGAGGCTCTGCCTCGGGGGGACCCGCGCGATTCGATTTGGACTGACTTCGCCTGGCTGCGCTTCGGCACTGACCATCCTCTGAAATCCCTCAATCGTCTCATTAAACCTGCACATCATCGCCTCACAGGTTGGTGGAGGTCTTATTGTTCTCCCGCCTCTCGCCCGACCGTTCATTATCAATTCTGGAGCTACGCAGCAGACGACCCGCGCAAGTCGATATGCCAGAAGAAGCAGGCAACGCTCACCATCCCACGAACACCCCAGCGCCCGTTGTGAAACATCGACAGCGCGACCCCCAGATCTTCGACGGATCTCCGGACGCCGACGTTGACGATTGGCTAAAGAACTACGAACGGGTCAGCCACTACAACCACTGGGATGACAGCTTTAAGCTCGCGAATGTTGTTTTTTTTCTAAAAAATACAGCACTCCGCTGGTTCGATAACCATGAAGAAACCATCAATTCCTGGGAAGGCTTCAAAACAGCATTCGCCGGTGTGTTTGGCAAACCCCAGCACCGGAAGCAGCAAGCGCGCGAGCAACTCTTGCGCCGCTATCAAAGACTCACAGAAACATCAACAGCGTACATTGAAGACGTCCTTCGTCTATGCCGCCGAGTGGATGCTGAAATGGCCGAAGACGAAAAAATTCGCCACCTCTTCAAGGGCATTTCACAAGAGCTCTTCTCTGTCGTGGCTCCGAAAGCACCCTCTACAACAGAGCGCTTGATCGCCGAATGCCGACAATACGAAGAGCTCGATAGTGCACGGATTTCCAAAAAACCATTCGAGCGACTCCCAGAAGTGTCCCAGGGAACAACTCCCGACACAAACCTTGCTTCACTCATCCGCGCCATCATACGCGAGGAGCTTCGTGCTTTCGTCGCACAACTACAACCATCTAGTGACGAGCTCCAAACAAATACTGACGTACATGGCATAAAGGACGCAATTCAAAGCGAACTGCGCGCTGCTCTGGGGCACGTCACGCCAGCAGCCTCTCCGTACGCACCAGCAGCACCCGCCCCAACTCCGATCTGCGCTTACCAGCCAATCCCTGCCGCATATGCCGCACCAACCCCTTCATGGACACAACCACAATCAAGGACAAACATCTGGCGAACACCAGATCAGCGACCTGTCTGTTATTATTGTCACACACCAGGACACATCCTCCGATATTGTCGCCGGCGACTTAACAACACGGCTCGCAACTCGCCAACCAACGGTGTAAACTACTCCACAGACTATACTGACGGCCATGCTCTTCGTCGCAGTGCGCCATCGACGAATTTTCTTCACGCCGCCACACGTCTACTCCAGCCGATCATGAACAATTCAGTCGTCGTCCCTCTCAAAGCCCCGAACCTTCCCCACCACCACGCCGTGGCCGCCCGTCATCGCCGTACCCGCCACGACGCCGTTCTGTGTCACCGTTTACCACCAACACTTCCGGACCTTCCCAACAGTCAAACTAGATGAAGCGGCCTGCAGCTACATTGGAGGTCAGGCTGCACACTCACCACTTTCTGCAAATCCTCCTCATTTAGGACCAACGTCAATTGTACTCGAAATTAGAAACCATAACTTCACCGCCTTAGTCGACACAGGAGCCGCGAAGTCTTGCATTCCTGAACGCATCCGCCGTCGTCTGCACGCAGTACTCACTCCGCCGTTGCAAGGGCACTTAATGCGCATGGGCAATGGCGATTTGGTTCCGCCCCTCGGATACTGCACCCTTACAATCCGAATCGGTAGCAACCGCTACGTTCTTATGTTCATAGTGCTTCCCACCTGCATCGCCAACATCATCCTGGGATGGGATTTTCTGACTTCAACAGAAGCGTTCATTGACTGTGCCAGCCGAGAATTGCATCTCAACTCTTCTGATGCTGCCGAGTTTACTGTTCCAGGTTCGCTCGCCACCCTGGTAGCCGACAGTGACATATTGCTGCCTCCGTACTCCGCCGCTATCGCCACGCTCGTACCGACCTTACCCACCACAGCAACTTCTGGTCTCATTGAGCCCATCTGTACGCAGCTCGTGACCAAGGGCATAATCATTCCTTATTCGCTTGCTACACTCACGAGTGGAAAACTTCAGTTATGGGTAACAAACTGTTCTCCCGAACCCCAAATCGTTCCGTCCGGAAGTCGCGTCGCTACAATGCAATCAACTGTGCATCACCAATTTGCCAGTCTCCTCCCCACCACTTCCGACGCGCTCCCTACACCACTGGATTTCAGCAAGCACTTGGAAAAAATGATCGACCCCCGCTTACCACTGCCCCAACGACATAGATTAGCCCTTCTTCTTGCAGACTACGAAAACCTTTTTGACATTAACCCCGCAAAGCTGGCGCAAACTTCACTTGTACAGCACCAAATTGATACTGGCGACTCATCGCCTGTTCGAAGCCGACCGTACAGAGTTTCCCCAGCAGAACGCCGAGTAATTCAGACACAGATCGATGATATGCTTCAAAAGAAAGTAATCGAACCATCATCCAGTCCATGGTCTTCTCCCGTTGTTCTTGTTAAGAAGAAAGACGGCTCTTGGCGTTTCTGCATTGACTACCGCAAACTAAATAAAGTTACAAAAAGGACGTTTATCCACTCCCCAGAATAGACGACACTCTCGACACACTCCAAGGGTCTTCGTATTTCTCTTCCATGGACCTCCGAAGTGGTTACTGGCAAATTCCTGTCGCCAGTGACGACAAGCCCAAAACCGCATTTATTACTTCAACTGGTCTGTATCACTTTAACGTGATGCCATTTGGACTTTGCAACGCTCCAGCCACCTTTGAGCGTATGATGGACTCTCTACTACGCGGCCTTACATGGAACATCTGTTTGTGCTACCTCGACGACGTCGTCGTGTTCGCCCCGAACTTCGACGAGCACCTACACCGGCTGCGTATGGTCCTGGAGTGTTTCCGAGCCGCCGGTCTACAACTTAATTCCAAGAAATGTACGTTTGCTGCTCCACAAATCAAAGTACTGGGTCACCTCGTCAGTGCTTCCGGCATCAGCCCAGACCCCGACAAACTTCGAGCTGTTGCTGAATTTCCTGTACCACTGAAAGTGAAAGATGTTCGGGTCTTCCTGGGGTTATGCACTTACTTTCGAAAATTTATTCGTGGTTTTTCTGACATCGCGGAACCTCTCAATAATTTACTAAGGAACGGTGTACGCTTTCAATGGACCAAAGAGCAGCAGGACTCGTTTGAGTCCTTAAAGACAGCGTTAACCTCCGCCCCCATTCTTGGACATTTCGTCGAAGGCGCAGATACAGAAATAAGAACAGACGCCAGCGGCCACGGTCTGGGAGCAGTTTTGGCCCAGAACATCCGAAATGAGCAACGAGTAATAGCATACGCCAGTAGAACTTTGACTAGCTCTGAACGAAATTTCTCAACGACTGAAAAAGAATGTTTAGCGGCTATTTGGGCAATTACAAAGTTCCGCCCCTACCTATATGGTTCACCATTCCGCATTGTGACTGACCACCATGCCCTCTGCTGGCTGGCAAGCCTCAAAGATCCAATGGGCCGTCTTGGCCGATGGTCATTAAAGCTTCAACACTACACTTTCACGGTTGTCTACAAATCAGGTAAACGCCATCTCGACGCTGACGGTTTGTCCCGATGCCCACTTCCTGCCGACCCTATACTCCCACCACGGCTCAACACGGCAGACCCAACAGCAGTCCTCGACAACGTCGACATACAGTCGGCACAGCTGTCTGATGCCTTTTTGAAACCCATTATTGACACCCTCCACGGCACCCTGCGGCACCCAACTCGTCGTACGGAACGCCGTGCCCGCCTGTTCACTCTTCGTGACGGCGTTCTTTACAGACGCAACTATGACCCCCAAGGACGACCGTGGCTGCTCGTCGTGCCACGGCACCTTCAAAAAGAACTCATTCGCATCCACCACGACGACCCTACAGCCGGACACCTCGGGTTCTCCAAAACCTACTTCCGAATTCGCGGCAAGTACTTCTGGAACGGAATGCAACGCACCATCACACGATATGTTCGCGCGTGTCACCAATGCCAGACCAAGAAAAGGCCTACAACAAAACCTGCAGGAGCACTACGGCCCATCCCTCCCCCTAACCACCCGTTCCAACGCATAGGTATAGACTTCCTTGGCCCTTTTCCACTCTCGACAGCAAATAACCGCTGGGTAATCGTCGTCGTCGACTACTTCACACGCTACGCCCGAAACAAAAGCCGTGCCAGCCGCCACAGCCTGCGAAGTGGCTAAGTTCTTCCTGCACTCCATCGTGCTCCGTCACGGTGCCCCTCAATACCTAGTCACAGACCGCGGTACTCCATTCATAGCTCACTTGCTTCAAGAACTCCTCCGCCTCACTAATTCCGTCCACAACATCACGAGTGCGTATCACCCACAAACAAATGGCCTCACCGAACGTTTCAATCGAACTCTAGCTCATATGATCGCCATGTATATCGCAGACGACCACAAAAATTGGGACGCCATTCTTCCATACGTCACGTACGCATATAACACCAGCCGCCAAGCCACCACAGAATACTCCCCTTACTTCCTTTTATACGCAAGAGAGCCACTCTCAACTTTGGACACCGTTTTACCCTATGTTGATGACAGTGCACTTCACGATCACACCGACGAAGTTCTCTACCGCGCAGAGGAAGCAAGACAGCTGTCCAGGATTCACACACTACAGACGCAGCAACAGCAAACCCTTCGTCATGCGGAAACCCATACTGATGTCGCGTACCAAGTAGGCGACGAAGTTCTCCTCTGGACACCTATACGCTCTCCTGGGAAGAGCGAGAAACTTCAAAAACGATTCACTGGCCCCTTCAAGATATTACGACGCCTCTCATCCACCAACTACCAAGTTGCTCCAGTTTCGCCCCCTCGTGACCAACGTTCAAAACCAGTCGACATAGTGCATGTCGCACGCATGAAGCTCTACCACCGCCAAGCACCATAAAAGCACGTGCCGGCGGTCCGTCACTTTCCTCGCCGGGAGGGTAACTGTGAGGAAAGAAGACGACGTGGCGCGAGTGGCGCGCTCGAGGCTCTGCCTCGGGGGGACCCGCGCGATTCGATTTGGACTGACTTCGCCTGGCTGCGCTTCGGCACTGACCATCCTCTGAAATCCCTCAATCGTCTCATAAACCTGCACATCATCGCCTCACAATAATATATATTTTAGCGACAGAAATAAGTATGCTTCTGTATTAACTCACGTCAGATTACTGTAAAGACTAAATTTTTGCGAGGACCTAATTTCGCGAAAAAACGTCCCGCGAACAATGTGAACACTACGGAAGCTACACTCGATTCGCGAAAATTAGAACCCGCGATAATTCAACGTTTCAGCTTTGGCCGATTCGCGAGAATCTGAGCCCGCGAAAATTAAGTCGTTTACAGTACGTATTAGCTGAAACACCGATTCTGACCTTTTCTGCGTCTGCAGTCCCCCAAAGATCAATCAATTACCTCTCAATTTGTCTAAAAAAAAGTCCGAAGTATGATACTTCAACTTCGCCTTCATTCAAAAACAATTTGTTAGAATTGTTTATGATAGGTATTTGGGAGGAGATGTTATTACGACTATGAATACGTTCTTAGAGAACTTTCCTTGCGCAACTTGTTAAAAAGACGTACTGCTCGTGATGTTTTATTTTTAGATAAAGTTGTTCACGGCCATATAGATGTGAACTGGTTCATCACTGGGATTTCATGTGCCAGCTCGTGCTATTAGAGGTACGAGTGTATTTTATCCCTCTGTGCAATCGACATTTTCGCCATTGGTGCAGGTGAAAATTTGTGTTAAGGAATTGTCGCCTCACGTAAAGCTCTTAAACACGAGCCTAACGTGAAGGATAAAAATCAAGCTCTTAACAAGAGCTGACTTATATCTTTTCGGTTATTGACCCACACCGTATTTTAACAGTAGCAGACATTGTTGTGGATTTTTCTTTTAGAGCGCAGCTCTCTTAGGCGCCCGTTTCCGGCTTGAGCGGCGTCGTTGTCGCCGTCGCCGTCGGCGTAACCGCGCGGTGCATTATGGGTAAATTTCCCGAAGGATCCCGAGGTACTCCGAAGGACCTCGGGTCCTTTGGGAGGACCTCGGGAGGACCTCGGGTTCCTTCGGGAGGACCTCGGGAGGACCTCGGGCTTCTTCGGGAGGACCGTAAGGTCACGTGACCCCCGAGGTCAGGTGACCCCCCGAGGTCACGTGACCTCCAGGTCACGTGACCCAGTCCACGTGACCCCCGAGGTCACGTGACCCCCAGGCCACGTGATCCCCCAGGCCACGTGAGCTCCCCCCGAGGTCACGTGGCCCCCAGGTCACGTGACCCCCCCCTCCCCCCTCGAGATCACGTAACCCCCCCCCCGGGCCTTCCCCTCCTCCTCAAGAGCTGCGCTCTAATTCGGCGTTACAGGGACTTGTAAACGGCTTTCTTTTTTTGTATTCTATTTATGTGCCACCACATTATAAACCTATTGTTGTCCTGGGGCACGAATTAAATAAAGCATTATTATTATTATTATTATTATTATTATTATATTATTATTATTATTATTGGCTTTGACAGGCCCGTATATCTGCCTTTAAATGAGTGTTCAAATAAAGTTATTATTATTATATTATTATTATTATTATATTATTATTATATATTTAGTATTATTATTATTATTATTAAATTAAAATAATAATAAATAAATAAAAATCTTTATTGCCATCTCATAGTACAATGGTTCTAACGGGACCGTCAAAGCCTACAATGGCTTGTGTGACGGAGACCCGGCAAGTCGCAAAGAGTAAGATAAAATATAAAACATCAAAGACAAAGCACCACGCAAAAAAACAATTCGAGGGCTTTTACAAACCCAGAAAGGGGAAAAAAAAAATACAGTGTTTCAGAAGAAAAAAGTTCGAAGCCATGTTTTTAGGACCTTCTTAGAATCTACTGAAAAATACCTTCAGGAAGGTTATTGAAAATATCGGGAACATAATACCCACGAGTTCTCATGCCGTACCTCGTAAACATCTTGGGCGTTCAAAAGGGCAGCCTGTCTAAGGTGCGAGATGGAACCGGTTATTAATGTGGACCTGAAGTAATCCGTATTATATTATTATATTATCTAAATTATTATTATTATTTAGGCGTATTAATTATTATTATTATTATTATTATTATTATTATTATTATTATTATTATTATATTATTAGTATTATTACTTATTATTGTTGGGGTGCCTTGCAATGTCTCGACGCTTCGCATTTACTTTGCCCGCTTTAACTTTTTTTCGAACAAATGATTCTCACCAGTAGAATTCAAATCTTTGTTACCCTTCTGCATTTGTTGGGTCTTGTGTAAAATTGTGTTTTTGTATTTTAATTAATTTGTAGTTTGAGTGTGCCAGCACCAAAACCGCGAGTTTTTCCTGGACACTCTAATAAACATGATTGATGATTGATTGATTTTGATTATTATTATTATTATTATTATTATTATTATTATTATATTATTATTATTATTAATTATTTTATTATTATTACATTCCTAGTTCGGATCACAGCTCCATGGAAAACTGGGAAGTCTACTTCGAAAAAAAAATGTACTGTAAAATAGTTTGTTGTTGGGCGAGTTGGTGACATTTGGATACAGGGGTTTTTCGCCAAAAAAGACGGACACAAGAGAGAGAA
>JABSTQ010004239.1:0-80371 GCA_013358835.2 Ixodes persulcatus
GTTCGGCGTCTCCAAATCCCCACAATATATACAATATAGAGCAATCTCCTGGTGTACTGGTACTTTAAATACCACTCCTATGCCAGTCCTTGATTGTTATGAAGGAAGCCTTGTGATCTGAGAAGTGACAAGATATGTGTTCCAGGTGCTGGACCAACGGCTGATTTTGAAAGACGAGGTCTATGCATGTGTTTCGAGAGGTATGAAAAAAAAAAATATTATTTTTCTTAGTTGTTCGTTCTTGTTGGTGTAAAATTGCATGTTAAAAAAACAGAGCATGGAGATTAAAAATGTCAGTGGCAAGTTGCATGCCGGATTAATGTTAACAGTGCATCTCCATGTAGTTTCCTGCTTGCCTCATGCAGGACTCTGGTTTGTAACGGGCTTTTCTCGACATCATTTAAGGCTATTTATTGCTTTGCTTGTCACAGGCGTAAATAATTTAAGGTAAAAACTTCATGCAGAACAGTGGCGCAAATTCTGTAAAGCTCCTACTGAAAAAGTAGCCGTAAATCTTCAGACGCCACTTTCCATAAAACTGCATTAACAGGTTAAACACATACCAAGCATGAAACAAAGCACAGATTGTATGGCAGATATTTTCTTGTGGGCAATTTGGGCTCAGCCTGTATAGCTACGTATCTGCAGAGAGATTTACTCTTGCACTGCACTGCGTGCAGATGACTGGGAACAAACAGCAAATGCACCGACCCCCACATTTTGCGAACAAGAGGACGAGTCGGTTGTCCACGCAGAAAGAATGGACACAGATGAGACTGTTATCTCTGCAGAGGAGATGCGCGAGTCCAGCGTAACATCTGTTGCAACGGCACCGGCTGCTCCAGGGCCATCCGCACATCAATCAGCTTCCCCACCAGCTGGAGCACATTGCGAGGCACATCATGCATGCACGCACTGCGACTTTGTGACTAGTTACTTTAGTCGGTTTATTGATCACATTAAGGTAAATCACCCTGAGGTGAAAGAGTATACATGCTCAAGTTGCAGGACAACATTCAATGCAGCCAAGCGTTACAGGGAACACTTTGATGAGTGCCACAAACATGGCTTGTGCTGCCCTGTGCCTGATGCCAACTTATGTAGATACAGTGTTGTGGATGGTGAATACTCCAGTGTGCACACCCCCATTCCGGAAAGTGTGCTGGAGCTGGAATGTCCTGAAATCACTGAAGAAGCAATGTTGTCCGATTTATGTCGGCTGCTGGAGGGACAGCACAGGTGTGCGAAGGTTGCTGTTGACGCTGTAGTGCAAGGTGTATCTGAGATACTTCATGCGAAAGGGCTAAACATTGGCATATCGCAGCTCAGCAGTGATAAGAGAAGAAAACGCCTGTATATGCAAACTGGCATCTACGTAAAACCTTCCGAAAAAGTTCTGAAAAATGGCTCTACTATGTCCCATTCAATGCCTTGCTCCTAAATCTTTTCAAGCACCCTGAAACGGCCAAGTACCTGCAGCGGCCTTTCTCCCGCTCTAGTGGTGGGTTTCTTAGAGACTTTTGCGATGGCATGAGGTTCAGCACCCATACCGTCTTGACAGATCAGAGTAATTCAGTAGCCATTCTGCTCTACTCTGACGATATTGAGCTCGCCAATCCTTTAGGTATGAAAAGAGGCATCTTGTGGGAAGCTCACAGTCTTTTATGTTATGTTTGCAAACTTTCCTCCTTCGAAATGATCATTGCTTAATTCAATTTTTCTTCTTGCTTTGGGCAACTCAAGTGACCTAAAAAGTGTAGAAGCAAAGACAGAATTGCTGGAAGAGTTCATTTCAACAGTAAATGAATTATCGTCTACCGGGATTAAACTAGAAGTTGAAGGGGAACAAGTTAACGTTTGTGGGTGTCTGCTCGCATTCTTGGGAGACAACCTTGCATGCCATAACGTTGCAGGGTTTAAAGAGTCCTTTTCCCGTAATGTCCGCTATGGTTGTCGCCGCTGCACTTTGCGCAGCTGTGATTTTCCAAAGGTGTTCTTGCATGCCGAATGTCCCTTGAGAACAGACAGCGAAATTGAGAGGCAGGTGCAAGAGCTGCTGCACACAGAAAATGTGACAGAGAGAAGGGAGCTGTCAGCCTCTTACGGCATCAAAGGGCCATCCATTCTGAGTCTTGCCAATGACTTTTCATTAACAGTGAACCCCCTTTTTGTCCCGATGCATGTTTTACTAGAAGGTGTAGTTCCAAAGGAAATTACTTTGTTTTTACAACACCAAATTCGCAATCTGCATAATTTTACGAGGAGGCAACTAAATGACGCTTTGAGCGCGTTTCAGCTTGACAGGGCAGTCAGCTCCAGCGACTACCCACGTCCTTTTGATGCCGGACTAAATTTGGTGACATCTGCAAGTGCTACGTCTGTTTTAATATTGCATCTGCCACTCATGATGGAGGGTATTGTCACTGTTCGGGACCTCGGGCCAACATTTGAGTGTTTGGTACTGCTTGCCCAGATCACACAGCTTGTATTGTGTCCAGTGGTGAGCACTGAGGCTTTGGGTGACCTAGAGGCTACAGTTATTAGGCACCAGAGATTGTATTTGACGTGTTATGGCGAAAAAGCATTCACGCCAAAACTTCATATGCTGATACACATAGTTGAGCTGATCAAACTGCACGGACCTGCCCACCACCATTGGACAATGAGGTGCGAGGGAAAGAATGCACTACCAAAGTCCAAAAAACTTTTTAACTTCAAAAATGTGCCGCTCACTGTAAGTGAGTTCTTTCAAATAAAACTCTCTTATGGCATGTGGCATGGCGATGGTAACGCAAAGTATGGCTTTCTTGAAAGCTCTAGTGAAGACACAAAAGGTGTGCTAAAATTCCCTCACTCCTGCTTTTGTCCATGCAGGTCTTCCAGTGTGTGCAGTTGGCTCCGTTAGCTTGTCATTAACATCTTGCACGTGTGACAATGTTCTGCTCAGGGTGGACGATGTTATGATGTCCACGACAGTTTCTGGCAGCATTGGATTTTTAAAGATTGTTGCTATTGTAAGCGGTGTAAATCGCATATTTTTTCTTTGCAACAAAATGGTGCCACAGTGCCACGACCAATGCCTGAATTGCAGATGTTCTGAGGGAAACGTTGCACACGACTGTTGTTGCCAAAGAAAGCTTTTTGATTCCCTGGCCTATGTACATCTATCGGCACGAGGGTCACTTCCGTGGCGTACCTAGGTATTATGCACAAGTCTGCCATAAGTCACTGCTGCTGTGTCTCATGAAAGTTTAATTTCATTGCAAGCATTTCTAAATTAATTTATTGTTATGGTGAGACCAGTAGTTGTTTCATTTTGAACATTGTGTAGTCAGCAGCAAACTGAATAGTGTAAACAACTTTGTTTTGCGGGCTCAATTTTTCACATATTTTGCGAAGTGTCGGCTTCAAGAGTGTCTCGCAATTTGGAGTGGTATGATATGTGGCGAATTACTGGCGTAACCTAATGTTTGCGATTGAGATCAAGGCGCAGAATTCCCGAAAACTATATCGTTTATAGCGTTGTACGTAGACTCAGTTTCATCGGGTTGTGTTGCACTGAAGGGGTGCTACACAACCTGATGAACCGCTTTGATTTCTGTGTTCTTGATCTTGTTAAGAATGGCTTTGGCATTGTAACATTTTTTTTTCCTTTGTCACACACCTGTAATTTATGTTTATTGTGAAGATGTTTTTGAACCTCGTTTACTGTTAATAAAGTAGCTATAAAAACTGAAGTATAAGGGTGTTAATGCAAAACACTTACGTCATGTCATATATGCATGTGCAGCTTTAACCTTTATCTCAAAAACAATGGTTTCCTAATAATAATCGCTGTGTGTGCATCATAAAATTTAAAATAAAATTTTGTTCTTAGGTTACAAAACAGTCAAACTCTCATGGACTCTGCCGTAACTGGAACCAACAGTGTCTTCCAAGTTTTTCGAAGTACCTGGAGCCACTACTTTCTGGCCAGAATCTGCCAAGCTCTACACGGTGCCACATGAACGACCAACTGAGGAATGAAATGATAAAATTTCTGGAGTGAGTAGATGTGACTATTGTGGCAATAATATAAACGATAAATTGATATAATTGGCAATAATATAAATGAAGCTCTAAGGCAAGCAAACTTCAATTTTCAGTGAGAATCATCTTATTGAAAGTTCGAATTGTGCGGTGAGAAGATGGCAGTATTTTGGTCTTGGCGAAGCTCTGGCACAAACATACCCCGACATGCAGTGGGAAACTGGCAGCAGTACCAAGAAAAACGCCTCAGACACAGTATGGGTAAGCCCACTCTCCCCATACCTATCCAGCACATGCGAAAATAAGTCGGACATATCTTTGATGGTTTATTCATATTTTTGCAGACGAAATTTATTCAGTCAGTTTCGTCAACACGCAAGACAAGGAGGCTACGTGCAGATAAGTTGCGCTTTACGAAAGCTGTGACGCCTACTAATGTCCCAGATGACGTTATTTCATTGGCTGAGGCTCGTGCTGAGCTAAAGGTGAGGAGCCATTTACCAGGAAAAGTAGTGCATAGATAACTCTGCAGCATGTGTAGGCTTCTATGCTGCTGGCAATATTCAGGTTCCTATATTATTTTAATGTTGTATTGTCATTTGCTGCCATGAATTTAACTGCATCCCATGTAATTGAGGCGTTGTGAATGCACCTCCATTCTATATTTTGTAGGCCCTCCTTTACTTCAATGCGGTTTGTCTTATGTACAGATTATTGAAGACACTGTGGCCGATCCAGGAGGTTTGGATTTGAAAAAAATGAAGGTTCTTCTCAAATCTACTCTACAAGATCGTAGGACTGCACCACCGGAGGAACTACCTGGTTATTTTTTTTTTTAAATTCACACGTGGTAAGCTTGCTTATGACAAGTTAAGTAGCGCATATAGAAAACTGGTGAAAACTTTCAACCTAGCCAACCTGACTTATTGACATAGTAGTGGGCGTCCTAGTGAACTTGCACCCAACTTTAAAC
The DNA here is from genome assembly GCA_013358835.2 of Ixodes persulcatus. NCBI lineage: Eukaryota > Metazoa > Arthropoda > Arachnida > Ixodida > Ixodidae > Ixodes > Ixodes persulcatus. The sequence continues at coordinate 5,003 of JABSTQ010004239.1, forward strand.
TAAAGAGGTGCGCTCTGCAGGACTGAAACCGACTGTCCGTTGTTAGCAGATGTGTTGTGAAGGTGCACAAATTTTTAATTATGATATTTAGTGGACTTTTTAATTATTGATTTAATGGCACAGGTGTCAATTACGAATTGTGGAGGGCCTTGAGAAACACCCGATGGAGGCGTTTTCAATGTAGTATGGTTTGCTTGATTTTGTTTTCCAGCCTTCAAAGAATACCAAATCGTAGCGCTCCCACATGAAGCGATTGGATGGTGCATGTCACGTAATCTCCTTCCAAGCTTCAGTGTCGCTCTTTTTAAAGGCTGGGAGAAAAGCAGGGAAAGCGTACCATGTATCTTCTAATTGACACCATTCCCATTAAAAATATTATTGAAGATGTAAACGAGTAAGTTATAAGTACTGCAATATTTAGGGTCACAAAAATGTGTACACCTTCGCAAGCCGCTTGCTAACAACACAGCTAACTTTCCCACGAAAGTCTTTTTTAAAAAGATTCGGTGCAAGTTAACTGTGAAAGGAAACAGGAAGTGGTAGAAAAACTGCCTGCACCGCTTGCAGAGCTACCGGGGACCAACATGCATGTTCTGTGGATGCGTCGCTTTGCCCCTCCGCTTCATCTGATAACTTCTAGCATCATTCTCTCCGCAGGCCAAGCCAAATTGCACTCCATCTATATGGCAATGCTGAGCATTGTATTGGTGATGGCAACATTATTACTGATAGCAGCAGGTGCCATTCTGGGCGAGCTACAATAGTTCCACCCAAATTGTCATATTGGGTGCTATAAACCGCCGTCACCAAAGCGTAGTTTTCTGAACCGTCTGTCCGACCTAGTCACTTTTGTATTTTGTGTCGTAGGTGTGCAACGGCAATAAGAGGAATACATATGGTACATCCCAGCATTCAAAACGATCTCTGAAATATGCAAATGAGACAGCGCCTAATGCCAGCTTGAAAAGGTACTCTATGAGCTAGTTACACATTTGTGCTTGCTTGGGAATGCCCATGGTTGTCCAAAGTTTGGGTGCCCATGTCCCCAAAGCATCGGCACGCCCGTCAGGCTTGCACAAAACAGTCCCTGCTGCTGTCTGGGGCCATGTCGCCCGCCCAAAAAGCAGAGCTTAGTGTTACTTTTGCGAAGCCGCTCCTTGTGGCTCAGTTTGTCGGTAATACCATGCTGAAAATGATCAGATTGTACAGTGGGGACAGAACGCACTTGTTCTTCCCTGTCTGCGCTGACAGGCAGTGTGCGGCCATGTAATTCAGACACTGCATGTAAAGAAGTAGAAATATGATACCTAACACAGTGCTAAGGTTTACAGATCCTGCGACTATAGATTGTACTTTTCTTTGCAGCTGGCACTTGAAGCCTCACTCCGGTTCAGTGCTATGGTTTCCGAGATGGAACTCAAACTTCGCGAAACTCGAGCACTACTAAACAAAGAGTGTTTCCATGATATTGACCAGGACCTACGGCCCAGCAGTACAGAGTTCTCTCTGATAAGTGAGGTAAGAGCGCTTTTCCACTCTAATGTACAGAACACAACCAGTGTGATTCAAAAAAGCAGATATGTGAGGAAGCAGATTGTTAAAAAAGCATATCATTATTCTTCCAAAATGGTCTGAGGAAAGGTGAGGAAGGACCTGTGACCTGTATACACAGTCGTTATAAATGTTACTCTCTGAATGCTGCGCTGCTTCTTACAGTTATGATCATTTCACAGAAATACCTCTGCCGGTGCTGCTATAAAAATAAAGCTCACTTCAATGAATACTGGAACTAGATAAAAACCTTCAAGTGAAACACTCAAATTGTCGATCCAAATTTCTTTTTTAATCCATTTTCGGGCTTACAGTCTCCGATTCTGGTCCAGAAGGCAAAAATAACGGTTGAAACTACATCAAAGCATTGACTTTTTTAGTGATTACAATTTCCCTGCCTATAGCGAACAACCGGAATTTATCGCTGCGTCTGCCACTTCTGACACACCAGTGCAATGCTTCATCTTCACTCAAACTTGTGTGTAGAACTCTAGAAACACATTAAGGATACAATAATTAAGAAATGTGGTGCACCATTCATCCGCTCCTGCTTGTGGATGCCAATGTTATTATTCCACGCTCTGGATCAACGGCGCCGCTGGACGCTCGTGTTTGACACATATAGACGCTTTATTGGGAGCAGCAATTGGTTTTCTTTCTGTTGTAGTGCCCTTGTAAGGATGTGCAGCTAATGATATCTAAGCGCCTTACTTTGAATCCTACAAAAAAAAAAAAGTTGCATTAAATTGTTTCAGAGCTATAGTCCGTTGCAACCTAAGAACGAAGGGCGAGGGTAAGATGGGCCGGGGAGGAGGAAGCAGACGGAACGCTAAAGAGAGAAGGAGATTTCCCCTCTCTTCTCCAGCGTTCCGTCTGCTTCCTCCTCCCCGGTCCGTCTTACCCTCGCCCTTCGTTCTTAGGTTGCAACGGACTATAGTAACCGTGAACTTTTTTTATGCTTCGGTAACGGTTTAGTTTGAAGATGGCGGCAAAGTTTTCGGTTTAGTTCTGGTTCGGCTAAAAATAGCAGTTCAGTTTTGGTTTTGGCTTCGTTTCTGGTTTGATACTTGGTAGCAACCATTCTGCAAATTTATGTTATAACGAAGCAATAAGATTAACAAGTCGTATTATAAATATCACAAGCAAGACTAAACAATTCTCTTAGTTTTAATGTACAACATTTAACCGAAACCTATTTTTTTATTCAAGGGTCAACATGAGGTCGGATCGCTTCTGCCAGGACCATGTATCTTCATCGATGGCAACCAGATGGAAATTGTTCTCTACAAAAGGACGGTTCGCTTCCCACCACGTTGCTCCTTGGAATACGCCTTGATAGAACTACTAACCATCTACTATGTCCTGAACCTTTCCTACCCACATTGTTTTGGGCAAACCTTAGGACTAGTGCAAACAGTATTGCACGAAAGTGAAAGGTTTGACAGGTGCCTCATGTTTTTTTAAGCTAAAGATGATGCTTAAACAGTTGCAACCCATGCAGAAAAAACACGCAGCGAAAAAACGGGTAGCGGGCACATTGCCCACCAACTAACGGTTCGGCTAAAAGATTATGTGCACTTTGCTTTAAATGTTTTTTTTTTTTTTTTTTGATTATGCCAATACTCAAATGTTTAAATAGTTACTTTTGCTGTGCACTATTTATGAAGGAAGTACTTTATGCCTAGTAATTCTGAAGAATAAAGAATTCAAATTGGGCATTGTTATGGGATTTTTGCTTTGTTATATAACAGCTCTTAATCGTGGTGTGGGCCTCAATGCTACACAATTTTACCATGCATTGCTGTTATCTACTGTCACTGTCTTATGCATGTTTGTAAACTGTGCACAATAGGGATCTAAACTTGATATTTGTGATACTGTGGCACATTGTTAAAACGGTGATTAATGGAAAGTGCAACACACAGTAAACGATACGAAGTCGAACATTGGTTTGTTAACGACAAATGCTAGAAAGCGGACGTTGGTTTTGCAGGAGTTATGCATTTCACACTGGCTTTGCTTTTCCAGGAAAAATCTGACTTTCGATCCCTGCTTGGAACATTTAAAAGGCAGCAGGCCTATTTTATCTGAAACAGCATTCCAGAGAGAACCTGCCTTCATTTAACTGGAACAGCGTTCCAGATACCTAAGCTGGAACGCGGTTCCACAAGCATTAAGCGGAACATGGTTCCAGTTATTGCACCATAAAATATCCGGACCAGTGTTCCACCTATTTTTCATGGTATCTGGAACGCAGTTCCACCTAGATTAACTGGAACATTTTTGCAAAAATGTTCCATTTACTAACCGGAACTTTTGTGGAACAAGCTTAAGAGTGTCCTTTTGTTGCGAGACCTTTTTTTAGGTATATACTTCGCCATGCCCTCTTTAAAGGCCGGCGACCAGTTCGCGCTTTCCACTTTTTCCTCGCTTCCTCCTCTCCCCCTTCTACCCTGTCCACCGTTGCCTGTTTCCTCCTTTCCTATGGTGAGGAGGATCCTCTTTCTTGCAGAATCTCGAGTCTGGTTGTCGACCTTTAACCACACCGGTCATTGCGCGTACCTGATCATTTACATCATCAAGATATAGTGAATGGCGGTACAATTAGCTTCTAAATAGAATTAAGTGGTTTAAATTGACATAATCTCCACGACAATAGCAGAACTGTTCCTGTGCTAATGATGTAGGTCTTGGTAGTGCCAATCGCATGTTTATACGAAATAGTGGGTGATAGTTAAATGCAGGTACAAGCGAGGCCTCTACATGGTTTAATTTGAGCATTTCAGCATCTGTAAGACAAAGATCCAGAATGTTTCCTGTGCTGTTCTTAATGTTGTTATGCTGGAAAGTCCCAGGAATGATGATGTTACATGAAAATAAATGATTAGTTTGCTGGCGGTCCACCAGAAGGCGACGAATCCGCGAACGGGTTTCTTGTGTCCCGGGAGAGGGGGCTCGCTCCACTGACCTTGGAGGAGGCAAGCGTCCCTTCTCGGGACCCACGGAGGCCAAGTGCCGATGAGGGGAGCGATGGACTGAGAGCTCAACAGGGAACTCGATGTGTTAGGCTTGCCCTCGCCCCTCGGTCCTCCAGCGGAGACGGCCGCGTTGTGTTAGCCTTCGAGCCGGCCAAGCGGTTTGTCGAGTTGCCGGGCCAGGGCTGCGCCAGCTCATTGAGTCGTCTTCCGTCCTTACCACGATCACGCAAAGAAGTAGTCGCGGCAATACCATGCTCAGGAGGTCTTGGCTTTTTTGTATTAAAAAAAGAGTTCGAGGAGTTGATGAGATTGTTTTGCCTGGCAATACATGACATATTAAGTCACCTAGGATAAGAACATTTCCATTTATGCTGCGCAATGCCGTCTCGAGCCTACAGCTAAATTAGCCGAGAAAGAAGCGGGGTCTGTTTGGGGAGGTATGTAAACATTACTCATAAACATATTCTTAGCTTCTTTAGTCTGAATTTCAATCCAAATTGATTCGTCAAAGACCTCCAAATCGGGCCTGCTATGAGTCACCATATTTTCCTTTACGGCTATCAATGCGCCGCCACCTCAACGCTTTTGAGTGGTCTCATATTCCCAATCTCTTCGATATACCTTAAATGAGGGCAAAAAATAATCCGCGCTTGCAATTTCAGATCCCAGTCATGTTTCGCTGATAGAAATAATGGAGTAGCAAAAAGAACAAACGTTGAAAAAGAAGCCCGGTGCTTTCAATCGCAGTCCCCGTACGTTTCAGTAGTGGATATCCGTGAGGTTGGGGGCTCACTCTCTACGTTCACACTCATTGAGTCGGCTTTCAGTCAGCCGGCTCTGGAATTTTCAGAAAAGGCAGCCCTCTGGCCAAATGTTCGGGTCGAACAATGCCTCGATGTCGTCGTCCACAGCACCGACGTGGAATGAAGGGTACCCCCACCATAGCGTGTCTTCAGCTTTGTGCATCGAAACTCCCTTGGGTAAAAGAACTGACCGGGATGTTCTCTGACGTCCGCCGAAGAACAGCTGGCGTCCAAACGTGTCACGAAAACCGCACTGGAATGTCGCACAGACACCGATGCGGCGGTAATCCCTCCATTCTTAGAGCTTCCCCTGAAGAATGACAGCTGGGGACTGGAGCCGGGGGAACGAAGTCCAGGAACCCTTCTCGCACTGTTTTTCGTCAAGCCAGGCGGAGCCGCTGAGTTGCCACGGGATAGTGGACCGGTGAGATCATAACCCACAAATCGTAAAAATGAAGTGGAGTTGCCCTTTAATGCCCTGGAAACCTTCGGCCATCCAGGTGATCGGTAATTTTGCCGAAGGGCTCGTACGCCTTGCGTACTGCGTCGTTCGACGCATGGAATGGGATCCAATGAACCCTAAATCTCACTTCAGCATTGCTCAGGTCTATGATTAGGCAGAGTCTGTCTTTGACTTTAACTTGACAGAGAATAACCTGTGCGTGGCCACTGGCGATCGCAGGGTGATGATCCAGACGTGATTCATCTGGTATGCTCCTATCGAAGCCACTTCTCTGAGGACGTCCAGGCGTTCCAGCTCTCGTTTGAAGTGTGCAATCCTGCACGGGCAGCCCTTGACGTCACAGTACAGAACTACAGTGCTCATGGCAAGTGCACCACGAGGTAGTTTTGGCTGTGCAACCTGGTACTCATCAGTAAATAAAGAATAAAAAGAAAAGAAAAAAACGCGGCCTGCAAGGGCCGTTGTAGACGCGCCTTGGAGCTCATGTTTCGAACGTCTTGCGCGTTCGGCACTTGCAATCAGGGCACGCAGCCACGATTGAACGGCTTCGGAAGGAGCGGGGGTTTATATTTAGCTATCGGGTTGCACTCTTAAAGGGGTGCTCCGCCGATTTTTCGAGCTACCCAATTCCAAAGGCATAATCCGAATGCGTATGGCTTCCTGATTCCGAAATGCTATCTCGTTCTCCCAGATTCATTCTAGTTAATTAAAAAAGTGATATTTTGTTTGCTGCCGAAACCGAAACATCGTTCTCCCTAGTTTTTCCCCAGTTTTCCCCGCTACCCAAGCGTGACGTCACGGGTGGGCAGCGAGGCGTGCGGCCGGCAATCGGGTACGCTCGCGCCCGCCTTTCTCGCGTCTAACAGCGAGAAAACCTGGGCGTTCGTGCTATTTGAAGTTGATAATTATCTATATTTGCACAAAGTATGACATTGGCCTACGTGCTAAACTATAAGAAAGTAAAAAGAAAAAAACGGAAGCAATTGGAATTTTGATCAAACCGTTTTTGCAACTCGGTACGCTCATGCCGCGGCTCGCTAGTTTCGTGATATCGCTAGTAAATCCGTTCTCTTTTTATTAGAAGATGGCTGGCGAAGAAAGGTCAAAGAGTCACGCAATACATTTTTTTTTAACAAATTGCCAAAGGACCACGGAAAATGCTCGGAATGTGGATACAGATGCCCCACACGCTCGTATAACCTGAAGGAACGTTCCATTTGTTTTAGATTTTCTTTAGCAAAGTTACTGTTGCAGGTGCCAGCACGTGTAGCTACTCTTGTGGCAAGAATATGCTCCTTGGTGCTTAAGTAATTTAGCAAAAGATCTATTGACCATTCTGAAAAGCGCTTCTGGTCGATGCCATTTTTAGCGTTGGTGCGTGTGGCGCGTACATTGCACGCCTTCCAAAGCGACGAACATGTGCGTGCTGGGTTGTGACCTAACACATGTTGACTGTGATTCTCGTAAACAATAAAATGTATAGAATGGAATGAACTGCATTCGTGTAGATCAGATGGCAGGTTACTGGTCATGAAGATCGTGTTAAAATTACAATTAAAAGAACTCTGCAACCACCAAGCCAAACATCAAGTGCAATGGAATGCGTATAAAATACACAAATATACTGTTCATCTTTAAGTAACGAATATTTGCTTGAAGATAAAATAATGCGTAAGGTACAGAAAGACATCTTAAAACTTTTAATTCAAGATAAGTTAACAAAGGTTACTAAAACAAATGTGTGCCCGTATCTTTTTTTTTTAACTTTTGGAGTAGAATGCGACGTGTTCAAACAACCGTCCACGAGAGCACATGGGAAGGGGGTAATTCTATATAAGATTTTTTTTTTTAAATTAAGTTTTGGTTTAGCACAGTTTTCATCAGCTGTAAATTTGCATGCCTCCCTTGAACGACATTAATATTTTTATGGATTAAAAAAAAACTTTTCAGCTTATATAAAATTTATCCGCAATAGAATAAATTAAAAACGTTTTCATCACTTCTTCTGCTGAGATTATTGCACGCCAACCATTCGACAAACCAGGCAAAGGCTCTATCGTATATTAATGAAGCTCAGCACCTGCTCCATAACCTCTGTAATAGCAGACAGGAATAGTAATATGTCGAAAGTCATGTCTAAATTCAGACTTGAACTGACGTTTCACTTCTCGTCTTCAACATATCGGCCGCATGAGTGAAACTCCGAGAGAAGCCAGAGCTAGATTCGACGTACGAAACAGAAATAGTGTTTATAAAAAAAAAATCACTGAGCCAATTGTGAATAACAAATGTGACTGTGCAAAATGTCGACTATAGCGCTAGATTCTGTACTGTTTTTCTCGATACTTTTAGCGCTCTTCTTTGGACGGATGTAGTAGTGGTCACAGCCGGCTTGAGTTTGCGCTTGCCGCTCTTGAAGCTGTTCCAGCTGTTAAAGGATACTCAACTCACAGCACGCGGCTATAAAGTATTCCGAGCAAAAGTGAAAATGTTTCACGTGACACTAATTCCCTCGGCACACAGCTCGCGCAAAAGTACCTTGACGTGGCTGGCCTCCATTGCTGCCGGGGAACTCTTTTTTTTTTTCCTTCCACGAAAACAAGGGTAAAAAAGAAGCTTTTTCCCGGCACTGTTCCTACAATCTATCGCGGAGCACAGAATGCTACCCATTGCAATGGAACTTTCAACCTTCAAGCTGCGAAAAAATAATCTCGATTGCTGGCGCCCGGAAAGCGACTTCGCGGCTGCCCGAGTCGCTCGTCCTCCTGCCCACCCGTGACGTACGCGGGTGGGGAAAAGTAGGGATTTTTCATTGTTGCCAGTAGATAGTCGCCTTCTGGAACCTTCCCGGCCAGCGCTACTTGAAAATGCAATAACTTCACGGACAATTTTTATTTTTGTAAAATATTTTGGTTATCAGTTGAGAAAGGGTTTTTGATGCGGTCTGCAAATTTCCAGCCAAATCGAAGTCTACCAAAAAATCGGCGGAGTTCCCCATTAAAGGCGAAGCTTAGGCGTCCTCCAGTATTTTTTTATAAGGTCCTATAGTTTAGGTATGTCTGTGAAATGTTATATTGTGGTCCAAAAACACGTTCGATGGACATAAAAAACGTTTCGGAAGCCGATGCACGAAGGGTTTTTCTATATCGGCTTACAAAACGGTGCACAGAGAAGCCGATGCACGACAACCTGTCGTGCATTTGCTTTTTTTATGAGATGCCTGTTATCACACACAAGCACGCAAGTGCTTTTGTGAGGCAGTAATTAATGTATGTGCATGATCTTGTGCTAATAAAACTATTATTATTATTATTATTATTATTATTATTATTATTATTATTATTATTATTATTATTATTATTATTTGTTTTGTTTGCAGATCACTTTGCGTCAATCTACAATATTATTAATAACTGCTCCTCAACTATATTGCCTCATTCGGACGGGTTTGATGACTCATTAGGTTCTGTAGTTGTCGATGAGGAATGTGTTAGGCTGCGTGTTAAGAAAATGAGACCCACATTGCTGCAGCTCATGACGGGATACCCGCTGCAATTGTTAAGGGTTATCATGAATTACTTACGCCTATACTGTGCACAATGTTTAATAACTCCTTGACGTCAGGAATATTCAAAAAAAAAATATACACTCACTCGGCCCTGACTCACAACTCTTGGATTTGAGGTCGTCATCTCTTTGTTAGGACATAGAAAAAGAGGAGGTGGGTCTAGTTGCATAGAAGAAGAAGACAATACAAATCCAAGAGTTGTGAGTCAGCGCCGAGTGAGTGTATATATTTTGGTGTGTCTGAGTTTGCGAGTGTTTCTCTTGTTGTGCGCTGTTACGTTATTAGACACCTTGTCCGTGCCTGTTGTTTCTTATTCTATATGACCGCGCTTTAAATGTCCAAGTTTATTATATCAACAAACTCTCCTGTTTAGTTTTAGAGATGTTTTACAAAATTCGTTTATTGACGCCAGATCAAGTGTATAGAAATCGCCGCAAAGCAATGAGATCATTTTCCGGCGTTCCGAAGTAATTAATTTTTTTTATATATATATGACATTAAAACGAGGGCTTTCTGGTGCTTTCAGCTTTTGTTGTTTACTATTAACCATACGCATCTTCAATTATTGTTGGTGGCGTACATTAATAAAACTGTAATTTTTTTTGCCTCGCTTAGCAGCCTTGGTCTCGTCCGCATGCATTGAACTGCTTGTGCACCAAGAAAAACGCAGGCCGAGACTACAACGCGTGTAAAAGAAGAAGAAAAAAAGTTCAGAAACAAATTTGGTACAACTTCGTAAAAAGATTAGGGCTCAGTTCCATAGTTGTAAATGGCTTAACGCCGCGTGATAACGTCCACGTGTTTCTTCGCGTTGTCACCGATTGTTTTTGTCAAAAATCTCAAGTAACAAATAAAAATAAGAAAGAATTGTGAGCCCTGTTGACGTTTGCGTTCACGTCACGCACGAATCGAAGGTTTATCGCTGCATCCGCAGCGGAACGCAGCAACGCGTTGGCATCGCATCTCTCGCACGAGGCTCGGTCGCTTCTTTACATGGGGTCTTTTCCGGTCGGGTCACTGGTTTCGATCGTTTTCTCGCCGCTACCAAGATGGCGGACGTAGTTCTCGGCGCGCTACTAGATGGCGCTCTACATTTCGCATGTGGTGCGTCTATTTTGGCGTATGACACCGCCTGTTAGTTGTGCGAGCAGACGCGCAGCAGCCTCCGGCAACATCTGCTATTCCACCACCGTCTATCGTCGTCTGCAATGCCCGTAGAACGAGGACATGAAAGCTGCACGTCGGCGTCCGTTTTTGCCTTCGGGGCGCTGTAGCGTCGAGCGAAGGAACATCCGTGTGGCCGTTGCGGTGAGCGAACGTGTTTCCTGGTTCTCCTCGAGCATCCGAAGCTAAGTGCCAGCTTTTCTTTTCTCTCTCTTTTTGAGAGTTGATTGGAAGTGACTATGCGGTAGCAGTGTTAGGTTTGAACAGCTGCAGGTGAGGTTAGTTGAGGCTACTAAGAAGTTATTTTCGCGAAGTAGGCTCTGTTTTGAATTTTGGGCGGGAAGTGACGGTTTGTTCCCGGTCTAGATATGGGTCTAGATTTGGATCGGCATGACAAGGGAGGGGACGGGTGGGTGCAGTGCGAGGGGTGTGGGAGGTGGTGTTACCTCGAGGAGACAGGTTTCGGGAGTCTGGAGGAGGCGGCGGGGATGAGTTTCGAGTGTCGGCTTTGTGTGAAGCTTAAGCAGGTAACTGGGGAATGGGGCGGTAGAGTTCGGGAGATTGAGGCCGAGCGTAAGGCAGAAGGAGAGAGGCGGGTGGGTCTCGAGGCCCAGGTTGAGGAGCTGACTAGGCAGCTTACTCATGAGAGGGAGCAGCAGGTCGGCCTCGAGAAGCAGGCGGAAGAGCTGGGGGAAGTATGGGAGGCGGGTTTATAGGAGCGTAAGAGGGAGCGTGACAGTAGGGTAGAGCGCCTGGAAGGGGTAATTCGAGCGAGTGTGAGTAGCGAGGGAAGAAAGGAGGGAGTGTCAGTTCTAGCGGGACGAACCACCAGTCTGCAGGCTGGGGTCACTGGTGTTCTAGAGTCCAGCCTGTTGACTGACGGGCTCGATGACGCTGGAGAGCTGAGTGACCCTCAGCTCAATAGCGCCTTCGAGCAGCAGGCGTCGGGCAGTCAGGTGACAGGAGATAAGTCGCAGAACAAGGGCGCGCAGGTACCAGGGGGATCTAGGGTACTGGTAGTGGGGAGCTTTAACGTAGCACGGGTTAAGAGGGGTGTACTGAACAGGGGGAAGGGAGACCAGAGGGTAACCATAGAGGTCCAGCCAGGGAAGTGTATGGTGGGTGCTATGACCACAGCATGTGAGGGGGTGTGGGATAACCGGAAGGGAAGGAACCTAGTAATAGTTCATGCGGGGCTTAATGATGTGTTCAAGGATAGGAGCCAGAACCTCGGAAAGCAGCTAAACGTGGGGATGTGTAAGCTGAGGGACGTGTCTGAGAATGTGCACGTGGTTGTGTGCACCATCCCTGAAGTTCGGGGGCAGTCCGGGGTAACGGAGAGGAGGGTTGTCGAAGCCAACAGAGTAATTAAGGGTATGAGTCGACAGCTTCGGTACGACGTAATGGAAGTAAACAGGGAAGTGTACGAGGCTGGCTCTCGCCCTTTTGCAGATGGCATTCACTACAGTGAGGCCTCGGGTTACAGGGTGGGGGATAGGATGGGCCGCAAGGTGACTGCTTTTTTGGGTGGACCGAGGGCCCTGGGGGCACTGAAGTAACTGAAAACCCAACAAAGTCAGGAGAGGCACCCAGGGTTAAAAAGAGGAGAAAACGTAAGAACAGGTATAAACAAACAGCACAATAAGACATTGGATATATTAACATCCAGGGCGGTAGAAATAGGTTAAAATGGGAAGAGGTTGAGGAGCAACTATACTACGTCTCATCCTACGTTGGACTAAAGGCAAAAGCTACTGACCGCCAGATCCAATCACGAGTCACTTAGAAACTGCATGTTATTGCGCTTCGATGCGCCTATCGGTGCCCGCGATGGGGATGGGCGGACAGTGGTTCGAATCGAATCGCACTAAGTGACTCATCAATTTTACTTTGCAAAGAAAGCCACAACATACAAGCTCTTTGCATTGTCGAAGCTATAAACATGATGCAGCGCTTTTTGATTCGGAGCACTATTCGTCCACCCCTAATCACTGTTAAGCATGTCAGTGTTCAGCGTGGAACGTGATTCGACCTGGCGGACCGTAGCTTTGGCCTTTAGTCCATTGTAGGATGAGACAAGGTATAAGAAAGGAGGATTTAGTGGTGTATGGGTTTGTGGAAACACATCTCAGAGACATGGAGCAGCCACCTTGCAGCCCTGACTATGTGTGGGAAGAATGCAACAGAATGGAGGGAACGAGACAGGGAGGTGGAATTGGAGCATTTATTAAGAAGAACATGAACTTTCAAAGGATCAGAAAAGAGTGCGCCGAACATTTGTGGCTGAAAGGAAAAGTCGCTGGGGAATCAACAGTCCTTGGAGTTGTTTACTTATGGACAGGGACAGGTGCTAAAGAGGAAAACAGAAAAATGATTGATTGCATATCAAGAGACATTAGTGAGCTAGGGGAAGGCTCTGAAATAATTATTATGGGAGACATGAATGCCCATATCGAGGGTCTGGATGGGTATACGGACTCAACTGGAAGCATATTACTAGAACTGGTGGAAAAGCATGACTTAGATTTATATAATACCAGTCAGAAGTGTGACGGGCACATAACGTGGGAAACTGGCAATCTACATTCAACTATAGATTACGTACTTATGTCACACAAAATATATGGTAAGTTACAAGTAATGAAAATAGATGAAGAAGGTTCCAAACGTCTTGGTAGTGATCGCAAACGTATTAAGCTGAATTTTGCCAGAGAATTAAATGCTGAAACTAGAGACAAAGACACTTTCTGCAGCGACAAAGAGTTGGAAATAGTAGCTGAAAGAATGGAGGAAGCAGTTTCAGGGCAGCGGTTTACAGATTGGACCTATGAGAGCCTAACTAGGCTTTTTGTTCTGGAACTAGACAAAGTTCAAAGTAAACGAAAGGGGAAGCAAGGACATAAACCAAAAAGTTGGTAGGACAAAGAAGTGAAGCAAGCGATACAAAAACGTCAGGAAGCCTCTAGAGAACACAGGCATTCCAAGCGTAGTGGGGAGTCAGAAACGGAAGTAAAAAGAAGATGGGACACTTCTATAGATGGGGAGCGGATGGGGGCGTAGTGGGGAGTCAGAAACGGAAGTAAAAAGAAGATGGGACACTGTTATAGAAGATGGGACACTTCTATGACATGTCACCGAGAGGCATCCAGTTTGATCAATGCGGAAATTCAGAGGAAGGGGTGAGGAATGGATGAGTAATATAAACAAGAAAGATAGAAACGCAGCCAAGAAGTTTTGGGAGCAAGTTTTGGGAGCACTTGAACTCACTCGGTGAAACGACGCAAGCTAGACAGAGGTTCATACTCTCGCATCAGGGAAATCAATTAGAGGGAGATGATGCGATACGATATATAGGAGCAATGATGGAGGAGAAATTTCGGGAACGGGTACGTGTGGAAGATAGGAGAACCGAGGGAAGTAGCAGTCCAGCTTGTGACATCGCGGATTTTGGACAAAAAGAATGGGAAAAGGCGGAACGAAGAGTCCCTAGTAGCACGTCGACAGGCACAGATGGTATGCCATCAAGCTGGTGAAGAATTTGGGTTCTAAATCTAAGGCAAAACTAAGGGAGGTAGTGAGCACTATGATAACAAAAGAAAATATTCCAGATGAATGGAGGCTTAGTAGGATGAATATGATATATAAGGGAAAGGGAGATATGTCTTATATTAGGAATGATCGTCCCATAACCGTGACACCAGTTATTTACAGGTTGGTAATGCAGATTATAAAGAACAGACTAGAGGAATGGGTAGATTGTGAGGGCATACTGGGCGAGTTACAGATCGGGTTTCGGAAACAAAGAAGGTTGGAGGACAATATATTTTCTCTAACACAGTGTATAGAAATAGCGCAAAAACAAAACAGACAGCTTTGGCTCGCATTTCTGGATATCAAGGGTGCCTATGACAATCTGAACCAAAGGAATCTGTGGGACATAGTGGAGAGCTTAAACCTAGATGAAGGACTAACAGCAATATTAAGGAACATTTACAAAGATAATAAAATGATTATAACATGGGAAGGAAAGGCAACGGGGAAAATAGAGATAGGACGAGGCCTTAGGCAGGGGTGCCCGTTATCGCTTTTGCTGTTTATCTTGTATGAGAGAGGATTGGAGGATAGACTAGAGAAGAGTGGGCTTGGATTCGACCTTTCGTACAGTAAGCTAGGCCAAAAAATTCAGCAATCCTTACCGGGATTGATGTATGCGGATGATATCGTAGTGTAGGGAAGGAATAATAAGCGTGTGCTTCGAAGAAATGAGCCGAGACAAGGAGAAGCGACTGGTTCGTGCGTTCTACTGGCGTGCATCTGTCTCCATTCGCGCGGGTGTTCCGCGCCCGAGAACATCGTCTTTTATTTCTTTTATGCTGAGTGCTCAGCGCATGTCACGCTCCACATCTGTGGCCACTACAGATATGCCCCCCCCCCCCCCCTTGGTAGGATTTACGCCGGATTCGATAAATCCTGCCAGTGAACTGCCTGTGTTGCGGAGACTTGGGAGACAGGGGTTTCCTCAAGATGTGCCGGCTTGAGGCGGTTAAGGGCTACTGTATCGTCCTTGCCGTTGATGCGAAGTACAAACGTGTCGGTTCTTCGCTCAATTACAGGAAACGGTCCTTGGTAGTGAGGACGCAATGGCTTCCTTTGATGGTCTTGGCGTACAAAGACGTGGGTGGCGGTTTTGAGGTCTCCGGTGACGTAAGGAGATTTACTTCTGGCTATTCGAGTCGGAATGGGTCGAACATTGTCGAACAGTTCTCGGAGAGTTTCGGCATAACCTTCGGACCGGTAGCATGATGTGTCGGCCTCAAAGAAGTCTGACGGCAACCTCAGTTGAGTGCCATACACAAGCTCGGCGGTGGAGCATCCTAAATCCTCTTTGAGAGCCGTGCGAATGCCAAGGAGCACGAGGGGCACTTGAAGAACCCACTCGTTCGGGTTTCCGTAAGCCATCAAGGCCGATTTTAGATGACGGTGAAAGCGTTCCACGAGGCCATTGGACTGTGGATGGTACGCTGTAGTACGTAGCCTTGTTGTGCCGAGGGTGTTCGTCAGCTCTTTGAAGAGCGACGACTCGAATTGCCGTCCGCGATCCGTGACGATCTCAGAAGGGCAACCAAATCTGGACACCCATGTTGAGATGAAGGCGGCAGCAACAGTGGAGGCAGTGATGTCCGGTAATGGCGTCGCCTCTGGCCATCTGGTGAACCTGTCAATGCAGGTAAGAAGGTAGCGATGTCCCTGTGATGGTGGGAGAGGTCCGACCAGATCCAAATGCACCTTGTCGAACCTTGCATCGGGTTGAAGAAAGGTCCTGATTGGGGGCACAGGGTACCGATGCACTTTCGCCTGTTGACAGGGGACACAGGAGCGAGCCCAGGCCCGGATGTCTGACTTGATGCGAGGCCAAACGTATCGACTCGTCATAAGTTTTTGTGTTGCACGAACACCCGGGTGTGAAAGGCTGTGGGTGGCGTCGAAAAACTTCCGACGCAGAGGTGTGGGCACGAACGGTCGTGGTTTTCCAGTTGCCACATCGCAAGTGACGGTGATGTTTCCTGGAAATGTGACGTCCTGCAGCCGCAGAGAGGAAGACGTGCGTAGCACCTTGAGCTCCTCATCATTGACTTGCAGACGAGCAAGTTCCGCAGGATCTGGAATCGGTGGCAATGACACCGCGTCAATGTGGCTCAGGACATCAGCAGGCACGTTGTCGACACCTCTTACGTGTCGAATGTCCGTGGTGAACTCCGACAGAAAAGCCAACTGTCGAATTTCCCGAGGTGTATAATGGGAGCCGGCGTTGGCGACGGCATTGGTCAGGGGCTTGTGGTCTGTCCAGATGGTGAATGCTCTTCCCTCAACGAAGTGTCGGAAGTGTCGGACGGCCAAGTACGCAGCGAGCAACTCACGACCAAACACGCTGTACCGCGTTTGTGCGGGTTGAAGCTTCTTTGAAAAGAAGGCCAGCGGGTGCCATTGTCCGTTGATTTGCTGTTGTAGTACGGCTCCTACGGCGGTACCTGAGGCGTCGGTCATAATCGACGTTGGAGCATCGTGCATAGGATGTTGTAGGACAATGGTTTCTGCCAGAGCTCTCTTTGCCTCACAAAATGCTTGCTCAGCTGCCTCATTCCAGGCAAGAGGAGAAGTTGAGCGTCCCTTCTTGCCTTGGAGAAGAATGTCGAGTGGTTGAAGGAGCTTGGCACAGTGAGGAATGAAGCGTCTGTAGAAATTTACAAGGCCAATAAATTGGCGAAGCTTGGTCAGTGAAGTTGGCCGCGGAAAGTCTTGAATAGTTGCGACTTTTGCAGGCAAGGGTCGAATGCCTGAACTATCAAGATGGTGGCCGAGAAAATCTAATTCGGGCACTCCAAACTCGCTTTTCGCGGCGTTGATGATTATGCCATGTTTGGCAAGCCGTTCGAAGAGAAGACGGAGATGTACGTTGTGCTCCTCTGGGGACGAGCTTGCTATCAACAGGTCGTCGACGTAAGAAAAGACGAATTCCAAGCCCCGCGTCACAGTGTCAATAAATCTTTGGAAAGACTGTGCCGCATTACTAAGGCCAAACGGCATGCGTAGAAATTCAAATAAGCCAAAAGGCGTTGTGACAGCTGTTTTGGGAATGTCTTCATCGGCTACCGGAATTTGATGGTAGGCTCGGGTGAGGTCAAGTTTCGAGAAGATGTTGCATCCCCTAAGATTGACGGTGAAGTCGTGGATGTTGGGGAGTGGATACCGGTCTGGAACGGTTTGCTTGTTCAGAGCGCGGTAGTCTCCGCATGGCCGCCAGTCTCCGCTTGTTTTGGGGACCATGTGTAGCGGAGACGCCCAACTGCTGGATGATGGTCGGACTATGCCTAGTTCGAGCATATGGTCGAACTCTGCCCGAGCAATTCGAAGTTTTTCTGGAGCTAGACGGCGTGGACGGAAGAAGACAGGTGGACCTGTTGTTTGAATGTGATGAGTAACATCGTGTGTTACGGGTTTCGTCCAGTCGGGAGGTCTTGTGAGCGAAGGAAACTCGCTGAGTGGTGTTTGAAAAGCGCCTTGCACTTGCGTACAAGCGGAGGCGAACACCGGAGTTTCCGTCGTGTCGATGCCTTGTAATGTAAGTTTTGTTGTCGAATCGAGCAGGCGTTTTCTCTTGACGTCGACAAGCAGCGAATGATGTTGTAGAAAGTCTGCGCCAAGGATTGCGCGACCGACGTCGGCCACCAGAAAAACCCATCGAAAAACTCGTCGAAGGCCGAGGTTCAGCGAAAGGGAACGTTCCGCGTAAACAGGAATGGACGTGCCGTTCACAGCTTGCAGGAAAGAAATCGGCTTACGTGAACGGTCGGCAAGTGTCGCAGGGACGGCGCTAATCTCGGCTCCTGTGTCAACAAGTAAGCGGTTTCCAGTGGTTTTGTCGATCACATAG
Organism: Ixodes persulcatus; assembly: GCA_013358835.2. NCBI lineage: Eukaryota > Metazoa > Arthropoda > Arachnida > Ixodida > Ixodidae > Ixodes > Ixodes persulcatus. The sequence goes on from JABSTQ010004239.1 coordinate 22,962, forward strand.
AAGACGCGACTTTCTGTTGGGCTTGGACCACTCGTCGCCTCTAGTGGTCGGCCGGCCGATTTTCCGGCCACGCACAGGGGCGTTGGCAGCGTCGAGCGTCAGGACCGAAACGGCGGTGGTAATAGCAGAGGCCTGAAGAGTGACCTCTACTCGAGCGGTCGTTGTCTGGTCGGCATGACGTAGAGCGGCGGCGACGACTTGGAGAACGGGCAGTGTCTCGACGTCTTGTCGCAGCGAGAACGACTTGTTCAAGTCGTTGGCAGAGGTCGTCGACATTGTACTGGGACGCGTTTGGTTCCCGGATGCCTTGTGCCGTGGTAGAAGTGTTGCCTGCTGACTGCGATGTCAAGGCGGCAGCGGTAGCAATAGATGGAGAAGCAACTTCCATGACCGCGTCGGCCAAACCGGCAAGTCCGGCAAGGTTGAGGGGCGCGGCTGCTGCAAGGACCATCTGGACGTTTTGTGGGAGTCGCTGAAGGAACAGCTCTCGAAGGAGAACGTCATCGATGGTGTTGGCACGTTCTCCGAGAAGCTGAGTCATTCGACGTAGCAACTGGGTTGGGCGCCGATCCCCAAGTTCCTCCGCAGAGAGTAGCTGCTGCCAACGGGTACGTTCCGAGGCTTCGGTTCTTTGCAACAGGGCCGCCTTCAGTTGATCGTAGGGATTCGTGGCAGACGGGGAGGATAGCACGTCGTACACTTCGTCGGCTGCGGTTGGTGAAAGAGCTGACACGACGTGGTGATACTTCCGTTCTTGGCTTGTAATGTGCGCCAGATGAAACTGCGACTCCACTTGGAGGAACCATACTCGCGGGTTGCGGTCCCAGTACGGCGGGAGGCGAACCGCAACAGCCGCTACTGGAGCTGGAGTCGAGTCCGTTGGTTCTCCCTGACTCATTCTTGAAGACTTGTCCGGGTCACCACTTGTAGGGAAGGAATAATAAGCGTGTGCTTCGAAGAAATGAGCCGAGACAAGGAGAAGCGACTGGTTCGTGCGTTCTACTGGCGTGCATCTGTCTCCAGGCGCGCGGGTGTTCCGCGCCCGAGAACATCGTCTTTTATTTCTTTTATGCTGAGTGCTCAGCGCATGTCACGCTCCACATCTGTGGCCACTACAGTAGTAATGGCTAACAACAGGATAGATTTGCAGGAATTAATGAGCATCTGTGGTAGGGAAGGAGAGGAATTAGGTTTAGAATTCAGTAGTGAAAAATCAGCAGTCATGATTTTTAACAATGATGAAGTTGAGATGCTGAAGATACAGAATATTACAGTTGAGAGAGCTAGTAAAACGTGTCTAGGAGTATGGGTATGTGATGGTGCAGAATATCTCAGTGAGCATGAAAAGTATATAAAACTTAAGGGCAACAGAAATGCAGCTGTAATTAAAAATATAGCACTTTAGAATAACAACAGGTATGAGGTGCTGAGAGAGATTTGGAAAGGGGTCATGGTGCCTGGCTTGACTTTTGGAAACGCAGTGCTATGCATGAAATTCGAAGTTCATGCAAGACAACCGCGCCAATAAAATCACCATAGGGAAGAGTACGTATTTCCCCATCAAGATTATTCCAAATTTCAATACTATGTGGAAAAACGAATATTTAAAGCATTTTGTATGAAACATAAAAGGAACAATATTTAATGAATGAGATCGTCTGGTGCGTGAGCTAGTGGAGGATGAAATATATTTACTTCGCTCTATTCCACAGTCCTCATTAACAATTCTCTGCAACATTTTAATTCTATCAACTGTTCGCCTTCTAGACAAAGGCTCCAGTACCTCAGAGATGAAACAGCCGAGGAGGGCGAAAAATTACGGTCATACCTATTCAAAATACACCTTACAGCCTTGGCCTGGATAGATTCAATGAGATTAATGTCTTTCTAAAAATAAGGATCCCAAACAACAGATCCATACTCCAAGATGGGCCTGACAAGGGTCTTATAAGCACAGAGCTTAACTTTTTTAGTAGAGCATTTAAGAGTACGTTTAACATAACCTATTTTTTTAAGGGCGCGATAACAAATAAAGTTGACGTGCTTGTCCCATTTGAGGTTGGACGTGAAAACAACACCTAAATATTTGAACTCCGTAACTTCATTTAAAATGACATCATCGATACCATAGCTAAAAACTAAAGGGGTTCTCTTATTCGTAAATCTCATAAACACAGTCTTATCAAAGTTAATATCCATTTGCCATTTCTTTCTCCAATTAAAAAAACGGATAAAGGATTCGTTAAGTAAGAGTTGATCATTAGGAGACGAAATGTCATTGTGCAGAATGCAGTCATCTGCATAAAGACGAATTTTAACGGTTATGTTTTCTACGGCATCATTTATATATACAATAAATAAAAGAGGCCCCAACACCGAACCCTGAGGTACCCCTGAACTAACCGAAGCTTCCGAAGAGAAGGCATTCGCAAATGAAACAAACTGCGACCTGCAATTCAAATAATCTGAAATCCAGTCAAGCAGAAGGGAGTTTCTAAGAATGACTTTTAACTTTAAAAGAAGCTTGGGGTGGGGGACGTTATCAAACGCCTTCGAATAGTCAAAACAATAGCGTCAACTTGTCCTCTTTTATCTAATGATGAAGCAATATCATGAGTAAATTCCAGAAGCTGCGTAGTGGTTGAAAAAAGACGACGAAAACCATGTTAGTTAGGACAGAGTAAACAATTATTTTCAAGATAATTGGAGATATGCTTACACACTATGTGTTCGAAGAGCTTGCTGCAAGAGGATGTAAGAGAAATTGGTCTATAATTTAGAAGACTCTGCTTATTACCGGATTTGAAAATGGGAACTATTCTTGCTGATTTCCAAAGTCGAGGAACCGTTCCGGATGAAAGAGACTTTTGGAAAATTATAGTTAAATATCTCGATCTCCATACGGAGTAACGATGCAGAAAAAAATTTGGAATATCATCCGGGCCTGAACTCTTTTTACAGTCGAGGTTCAGGAGCAAATTAAGTACACCAGAGTCATTAACCTGAATGTCTGTTAACGGTGGACATGATATAGTGGGACAAAAACTAGGTTCGCAGCCGTTATCCAGAGTATAAACAGACGTAAAATATTCATTAAAGCTATTCGAAATATCAGAAGGGTCATTAACACATTTATCCTGAATAATGAAATTACGGGGTGTTTCATCTCTGGGTAGGATGGACCTACAAAATTTTGCTGGATTTGACTTCATAAATTGAGTTAGTGTTACATTAAAATAAACCTCCTTTGCGGCAGCCAGTTTTTCTTCAAGAGTTTTTCTTTAAACATTCAAACCGGTCTACGTTTACTGAGTTAACATTATGCTTTAGTTTCTTATTCCTCTTAACGCGGCGAGATAATTGTAACACTTCCCTAGTTATCCAAGGATGTGTCAGATTCTTCTTTTTTAGTTTTGACTGGAACAAACTTCGAAATGCAGTCACTGACTAACGTGCAGAATTTGCTGAGTAACATATCAACGTCAAAGTCATTACTTAGGGCAACAAATTCATCAAAATAAAAACTAAGGAAATCAAGAATGGACACGTCATCTGCTCTAGAAAAGTCCAGAAAGGAGACAATATCTGGATTTGCATGCAGTAAACGAATATTAAGCGTCACAAAAACAGCACTGTGATCTGATAGACCCCTTTCTACAGAATACTCAAAACCAGACAAAGTAATGCTATGACTAAGAAAAAAGAGATCAAGAATTGAATTATCCCTAGTATACTGACGTACCACTTGATCGAGATCAAACGACATAGCGATATCAACAAGAGCATTACACAGCTGTTTGTCACAGCTGCCCACTGTTAACGTACTCCAGTCTATGTCAGGCCAGTTAAAATCTCCCGTAAAGGATGAGTTAGTAGTCTAAAATTATGTTTCAACATGTAATCATGGATATCAAAAACCACTTGAGCGGAAGAACCGGGAGCTCTGCAAATAGCCCCAATAACAATGACAAACTTATCGACATGCACCTTGCACCACAGTGACTCTCTATTTGCTAAGGAAGGAAGTACAGTGAAGCGGACAGCAGACCTAAAAAATAATGCTACGCCACCACCCCTTCCAGACAACCTATCACAACGTACCACATCATAATTAGGGGGAGTAAATTCGCTGTCAAGTATAGAGTCGTGCAACCAGGATTCAATAACATATAAAACATGGGGACAATAAGAAGAAGCAATGCAAGCAAATTCAGTTGAAAATTCATTATGTACATTACAAATTCATTACTTCCCAGGCAGCACACAGTATTGGGCCAACATTGAATTTGATGTGGCAAAGAATGGCCCAACAATGGCCCAACTCAGCCATATGTTTTTCAATATTGGACTATCAAAGCCAATGGTTTTCCAACATTAGTGATACGTTGGCACAGGCTGGTCAACATTGGACTGTCAAAGCCAATAGCTTTCCAATATTGGATATACGCCGGCGTAAGTTGTCCAATATTGGACTGCCGGAGCCACTGGCTTTCTGATATTGGCTATACGCCGGCATAAGCTGTCCAATATTGGACTGTCAAAGCCAGTAGCTTTCCAATATTGGATATACGCCGGCATAACCTGTACAATATTGGACTGTCAGAGCCAATGGCTTTCCGATATTGAATATGCGCTGGCTTAAGCTGGTTAATATTAAACTGTCAAAGCCAAGAGTTTTCCAATATTGGTGATGTCTTGGTACAGGCTAGTCTATATTGTACTGCCATAGCCAATGGCTTATCGATAATTGTGTTGCCTAGGCTATAGACCCGCGACCCTCTTTTTGCATTGCAGAGGTAGGAAAGTGGAAAAGAGTCATTCATGCGCTCGCTCGGGGCGAGAATTGTATTTAGCCAACTTCGTGTGGCGTACGTCGCCGGTGCTTTGTAACCGCGATCACAAATACAACCTTAGCTGCCTATAGGACTATTGCAGTTTTTTTTTTTTTTTTTGCCGGCTGCTCTCCCTTCGCATTGCCTTACCTCGGTGTTGACAACTTAATTCCGTTTTTTAGATTTAATTATTTTTGTCTTTTCCAGTGTATTTTGTATGTATATGCATTACGTAGCGTTAATGTCTTCTACTTTGCCCGTGCCCCTGCCATGTTTGTATTTCTTTCTGCGTGATCTATTTTTTTTTTTATATTTAATGTTTCTGTGCATATTTCGTCATTGTCGACGCAGGTGTCAACAAACATAAAGCCGCCGCTTATGCCGCAACCGAAGTGACTCTACTCTTAGTATTACGAGAGTCTATAAAATCGTCTATTGGACTCGAATGAAGTCTCAAGAGGGCTGCTTTGACTGCCAGTGCACATGTCATCAGTGTAGGCAGAGCAACGACGTAGCAATCGTGACGCGAGAGCATACTGCGCCTCGATCTGGCCGGCCGCGCTCGCTCTGCGGAAATGTGAGCGTGGGACTCTCGAGCCCCATTAGCTTACTGAAGTTGCAAGACGCTACTTTGTCGTCGCGAATCCTTTGCCCTTCGAACGGTTTCGAAGCCGTTGCGCCCGGCGTATACCCTACGCAGCATCTTTCAGAAACCGTCCGCGCAGCATCGCAACCATCTGCCTGCGAGCGTCGGGGATTCATCGTGTGTTGAAAGTCGGACGATGTGCTGTCCGTGGTGTCTTTTATGTGTAACTCGTTGGTGAAAATCTGTGAAGTTTAGAAACGCGAACCTAACAGTGTAGATATAATTTTAAATTTATTGATAAAAATATATGTATATTTATATATATTTATTTATTTATTTGTGGACATCGTGCGCAAAAAATAGTCGCGCTTAGTTCTTCATTCTAAATAATAATGTGGGTTGTACGACCTAAAACATAGTGTCTTCAAACTTGCCCCGTTTAGAATCACTTTTGGGCTGGACAGCTTCTTTAGAAGTTCAAAAGCTGGCCTTCAAAGAGCTGTCCTGTTCAATCGGTATTGACAGCAGGGTAGACGCTATGCGTGTTTTAGGCCAATCGTGTCTCCGGTTAGGGTCACGTGACTACAGTCTCGAAGCTGGTGATAAGGCAGAGCACGGAACCTGCCAGCCCAAGGCCACGCATAACATCCACTGCACTGTCACCCTTGGGTACAAGTGACAAATCCCCTCGCTGCGCTCATTGTTGAGATGCCCCTGAAGATTAGCCTTTGTAAGCGCACCCCCGTTCTGGCCTGCTTCATTTCTACTCCTTCTCTCTTTTTCTCTCTCTCCCTAAGCTGAAGCCGTGATAGACGGTGCGTACTCGCCGGACCAATGAGCCGTATACTTTTCATCGCTTGAATCCGCTCTCTGTGCACGGGAAACGGCAGAAGCGTGATCACGTGGTTTGACGGATGACGCATTAGCGGTTGACAAACCCGGAATGCCTGCGAAGACCGGACCTAGTTTCGCGTGCGATGCAGCCTGCGGGCCTGCTGTGGATTTCGCTTCTGTGGTAAATGGTTTCTCGTTCGAAAAGTCCTACCCGTATCGATTTCTTCAAAGAAGCGCAAGACATTCTTGTGAATCGTTTAATGTTCGGTTCGGCAAACGGCAGCGTGTGCTACATCGTGTTGAATCTTCACGGATCACTTCCTTCAAGTTTTTTGTTTGTGTGGTTGGTCTGCGGTGCCCGTGTCGACATCTACCTCGAATTACATCTTTCAAGTCCGGTATTTTCAACGTAAGTGCGCTGCAAGCTACTTGGTGATCATTGTCCGTTCTTCTACGGGTACTCTTCCGGATAACCTCTAGAATTAGGTAGTGCCTATCTCCTGGCAGCCGGGAGAATAATTTTCCCGCAATCTTACCGACAGTCGCCATTATTTGTCTGAAATAATGTCACAACTGCAGGTAGAATACTGACTTCCTTACTCACCCTGCGTTTCGCGAAAACACGTTTCGTGGCCACCTTTTCGTGAATACACGTTGCGTCGACATTCACGTTTCATCGACATTTGTTATGCGAATTGCACGCTGTAGGGGCATTTTGTCGGGCGTGTATTCCTGAGGCGCAACGTTTCCTTGACATTCGTCACACGAATTTCACGCTGTAGGGGCATTTCAAAGCGCGTGTATTCCTGAGGCGCGTGCTCACTGAACCAGCCCACCCTTTCACGCCGCTTCATGGTAATTCTGCAACAATTATTTGCAAAAAAGAAACAAATACTATTTTGAGTTTTTTATGAAACATCGCCTGTTGATGAAACGATCTGTCGATGAAATGTCGCTCGATGAACTGATTGCACCGCCAATGAGGGGCGACTACCGGTTGAATTCGGGGAAAAAATTCTGCCAGCTGTCGGGAGACTGGACACTACCCAACAATTACCCCGGTTGTTGTTTGCTTTGCAATCTTCTCAGTTGTATAACAGCTGAGTAGTACCTCGTCACATATTACAAATTGCTTAGTTTGTACTTGTCTACAGAATAGGCTGTGTGTAATAAACTTTAGGAGATTTCAAATATATCCCTTGTGTCTGTGTCCCTTCCTTTTTGCAAACAACTTGGCGAGTGCACTTGCAAACAGCTGGGCGGGTGCAACGATGGCCAAACGTCAGCACCAATGACGGCCAACATTGGATCGGGTCGCACTTCCAGTATTGTCCAATATTACGCCGGTCTTTGCCAATGTGGGACCACCATTGGCTGGAACCATGGTTTAGCAATGGCCCAACATTGGCACCAACTATGGGGCCGACATTGGCTGGAACGATGGCTGAACAGTGGCCCAACATTGGCACCAATGACTGGGCCAACGTTGGATGGGTAGCGCTTCCATATTGTCCAATATTGAGCCGGTGTTAGCCAATGTTAGGCCGACGTCGGACCAAGATTGGTGTGCTGCCTGGGTTATGTTCATAGAACAAGTTATTTGTCCCCTTGGAACACCGGAACACAGCAAGTCTTCACATTTTGATTGATCAGTGTACAAAATGTTGCATCCGAAGTTCCTTAGAAATTAGTATTAGTAGGCTCTTTACCTTGCCGATCGGTATCAATAGTCCACAGTAACTTTCATGTGTATGATCATACACCTCTTAGATGGTTGTCTAATCCATCATTCTAACATCTAGAATCTATAAAATGCAGCCCACTCTCAGAGGTCCAGAGATAGAACTACGCATATCAGCAATTCGTTAGATATAATGCAACTCGGAAATAGAGGAATAACTGCACATTTTTCTCTTTCGTAGGATTTAATGCAGCAATAATTTTTTATCGAGAGTGCATTGTATTAGTCGGTCAATTATTTACTTGATGTAATCACCTGAACACGATGACTCATATTTGTGTTAATCCCTTGCCCAAAAAGCAGTCTTGTTGAAAAATGTTGACAACCACCCCTTTCAGTCTCTTCAGTATTTTTTTTTTTAAGTGTGGGCTGTGCTCATCTGCAGATGAGCACTCTGTTCACAGATAAGCACTTTGTTTCACCGTAACTTGGTAAAGGGCAACCGCCACAGCCCCTCAAGCCAGTCAGAGAGACGGAAAATCTGCAGATGAGCACTCTGATGATAGGTTGTCATGTGCCTCTCTTCAAAGTGCATACTGACTGACCGAGACTTTAGCCTTCGCTGCTTTGCCAATATGGATGAAATGAATTACAGTAGTTACTACTTTAATTAACCAAGGTTTCATACTTTGGACATTTTTTTTCGACATGAAATGTTATGTCAGCCATCACTGTGAACTTGGCTCAGCGCCTATTGAACTCGAATGCTGCATTAGCGTTCGACGTGAAGCTGCAGGGCCCATTCGTGTGCTTTATGCCGAAAAACATTGGTGACAGTTGTGTTTCTTGATGGGGGTTTTGCAAAGGGTCTAATTGGTGTCATATGTATAGACCTTTTCGGGCCTCCATCGCATGGGCACTGCCATCTTGGAATCACGTGACGCGGCCGCCATAAGGTGGCTTCAACTCGCGCTCCACCTCCCCTCCGCCCTTGGCGAAGGCGCGGCATTCGCGTTTTTCGTCGCGTTTCACCACGTTTCTCGCCTATTGTAACTTGCCACCCGATGTTACATTTACAACTTAATTGCATGCTATCATTATGTGCACGACTACATATGCAGTTCATTTTATAACCGATTTAACTATTTTCACCGTCGGCGTACCGGATATGCGCGAGAGGGAGGAGATACAGAAATCAGCGTCAGAACCTGCGCTATGAGCCCAATTATTTATGACAACTAAATTACACTGTGGTAGTGGCGGCATATTCGAAAAAAGTATAGTGCGATGTATATGTATAATCGCGCATTTAAAATCTTAAGGAATGTGACCAAAATACTACGCAGCATATGAAGCTATGTGTGTTTCCTGAAAGCCTCCGGCCTTGCCTTCATAACGAAATTTAAAATTGTTGTTTTTGATTATATAGGACCATATAATATATACAGGTGACGTTTAACTCACATTTTATCTGATGCTTGGGATAATGGTAACGTCCACATCGGGCGATTTGTTTGTGCACGACGTTACACCTAAATCTGTTAGACGGTCTTAAATCGTTTTTGCAATAGAAACGTTTGCTTGATTTGTTTATTTATGAATTTAGAGAAACTACACTATGCTCGGTCACATATCTGCAGTCATTAAAGGGTATTAACATTTTGTACACAATTTAAGTAATGAATTTTATTTATCTTAAACACAAAGACCCTTGTGAAATAATCTGTCACATGCAGCTTGAGAGTGCCTAGGGCTCGCATTATGGGATGCCGAAAAGAAGCCATCTACATGGAAATCACCCAAGTTCAGGGTTGTTGATTTAAATCGCATCAGTTGGCATGGAGATCTGTCATGAAGGTTCATGAAGTCGTGCCTAGCATTCAACTTCAACCAAACGTACGAGAGATCCCTTCTTTCGTACCCCTCAATTTTATTTGGCAAAGTTTGTACAAAGACAACATTTCAGATTTCAATTGACGGGCCTCACTTATCTTATGTGCCAAGCACGTCGTAATCAAATGTCAGTAAAACAAATAGTTCATTTTCTAACAGCCAACGTTGTTAAATGCTGTTAATAAGTACTTTAGCAAGGTCAAGAGCTAAATGAATTTCCCACCCGACCTAGGACGCGGACCATCGAATATATCTCGACTACTTAATCTTTTTAAAGAAAACAGCCCGAGACAATATCACTTATTTCTTAGAATATCTGCGTATTATAGGAGACATTTCGAGTTTCTAAAGTCCACAGAAAGTTGGTGTCCGCGAAAATCAGTCATTGAACTTGCGACTTCGTGTGTCTTTCGCGATTTAGGAGGTTTTTAATCAGGTTGTGGACCTGCATTTTTACTATATATCTACTCATTAGTCTCTTCATTAGTTTATTTTTTTGGAAACTAGGGTCAGTGGGTCAGGCCGTAGACGATAGAATCCTCCTTGTGCATCGCAGTCGTTACGCCACCGAACCTGACAGAAATAGCGACGAACTTGACCAGATGCATCGTAAAGCGTTCGTAAAAAGTCCGCGAATATGACTCGAACCACTTCGTGGTTCTCGAATCGGCTCAGTATCACAGTTTTATTAGTGTGCGCTATAACGGGCAAATTTGTATGACGAAATTAGGCGAGAATGACATAACACACCAACACAGCCGAGAGCGTGCTGAAACCCAAAACCAACCAAATGAAGCCACCCAATGGCGTCGAGTGCGTCAGCGCCCTCTGTCCGCCGGTCGGGTAACTACTGAGATGAAAAGGTCAATAGGAAGTGTCCTGCTATGTAACAATGCATCAACACATACTATTAAACTAGATGCTCAGAGGTGTGTTCGTTTTACAATCAACAAGTCGCAGCAATAATTATTTCTTACGAGTTTAGATATTTATTTTCGGTAGCTGGGCCCGTTTTTTGCTCATCAATGTCAGTGTGCTTGATGTTATTATCATGTTTGTAGTTTTAAGTATCCTCTCTGCAATCCCTACAGAGGCCCTTGGTGGGAATAAATTAATAAACTACATTTTCACATCACTGGAGTTTTTTTTTTTTTTTTTCGGATGCGCCACATGTTCAGGAGAAGTCTAACGAGTGCAGCCCAATGCGACCAGTCTGCCAGTCTGGTATGTCCCATTAATTAATATTGAGGTGTCAGAGATACAAGTGTCCTCGAAAGGTCCAGCACGTGAGGTGAACAGTATTTTTTTGTGTATAGACTCTGAAGGCGTAAAGGCGAGCGGATCCATAATTATTGGTTCTTTTCAAATGGTTCCTGAACGAGGTCTTTCTGCGACAGTCGCGTGTGTGCGTTCAGTCGTAGTACCTGTGCTCCTTGTTGTCGGGTGACGCTCCTGGCACGTCGGTGTTCAGTCTGGGCCGAGAGGCAACTTTCACCGACTGATGCGTCTTGTAATCATACGTTAAGTGCGGCCACTAACATCTGACGCACTGAAGCGGCAGGGCTGGCTTCTAATCCGCAAATCTTCTTGGTAGTTTTCTGCGTCAATGCAGCAAGCTCGGGCATGTATTACCTACGTGGCTATGCCTTTCGCTGTACCGTTGACTTGATGGCTGGCAACAATGTTTGTTTGCTATCCAGCCATTTCACTTCCATTTCGTAATGGCGATTTTTTCTGCATCGCACGACCACTGCAACTTGTGTAAGTCTCGTGTGGCAAAGTGAAGTCGGGTGATGCTTGGTGTCCACTTTTGAGAACAACCGTTCTATTTCTTGAAGTTACTCAGCGGCATTCTCCCTCAAAGTTGGTAATTGTGTGCTTCGTTGCGTGGACACAAATAATTGGTGTCAGCAAATTGTTAGTATTCTCTTTGAACGAAAGCCGACACCAAATCAACTGTCCTTCCATTGCCGCTCACCTGCTTTGTCGTGCTTACCTCCTGTCGAGGTGATGGGGATGAGGAGCTTCGAGGTAATTGTCGGCACCAGGGGCAAAGGCCGCCGAAGGTAATCCTCAATGTCCCGCAAACGCTCCTCGAGACGTTATCAAGGGTCGTTCGGCACGAACCCTTGCAGGCCAATTCGTTGGTACGGGCACCTTCAGTAGACATGGTCGGCCTCATGCAGCACCTCCGTTTTCCTCTGTATACTTTGTTCAGCGGGGACCTACACTGGTTCTTCCCGATGTCGGGAATGCTTCGGCGTTGGGGTTCGCGTTGAATTGGCATTGAAACTAAGGGATAGCCGGTGGCGGTCGTCGTGACTTTGTAGCATAAGGTTCGCCCTCGGTTCGTCAGATGCCGCTTCGCTTGAACAAGTCTCCAGTTTAAATGCTATCGAACTTGTTTTGAAACAACCTCGGCAATCAAAATAAAAGCCGGGCAACTGATGGCAGGAAGAAGCTTCCTGATCTCATCCCGGACAATGTCGTGGAGGATGTCGCGGATTGCCTGGGAGGCTGGCGTCAAAGTTGCAGCTGGACGACTCGAGTGTCGAGACCGTGGAGATTTGTTGATAGTGACAGGCTCGGGCCCTGCAGTGTACATTCAATGTTGGAAGGCCTCGGTGATATTAACCCTTGACTGTTGTCATGGGGTTGTGGACAGGGCTGCCAGAACGTGTTGTCCCTCACATGAGGGACATAGGATTCTTAGCTTCTTGCTCCTGTAGCATCAAGGTTGCGTGGGTGGCCTGATCCTGGACAGAATCTACTATAGCATAGTGAATTCCCGAGGTTATTTATGAAGACACTAAAGTTATTTAGAGGTTCATTTGAGTTTGTCTAAAAATTAAAAGGTAAAGAGAAAAAAAAAAAAAAAAAACGTACGCTTACTTGAGGTAGAAGCGTATTTTCTACCTATCGATGGCCCGTTTGGTTTTCTGAGTAATCCGCAAAACGGGAAGTGTTAATTTAGAAAAAAATGTTTCGGGCGCCAGAACGCTAACGTCAAAATTCAATTGGCATCTCAGAATAAGCACCTGTTTTTTGGTTAAGAAAATATATTGTAGTTGTTCAAAATAATAGAAATCATGCTTCTTTTTTTTTTGTTTTTCATATCCACTAGCCACCAAACAAGATCTACAGAGAATGAAAATATCTGAAATAATGTTTCATAAAATAAATGTTGTTCGGAATAAGTATTTTAGCCTTCTTTGCAACTCATTCGACTATATTTTTTTTTTCCAAAGCACATTAGTAGGGTGCCTTATGTGTGCTTCGCTTAGGGTGGAGACATCTGGCCATTTCGTCCCACACTTTTATTTTTTATTTTTTTAGATGCGGAGCATCTTTGCTCGGGTCTATGTCCCGCGGCGTCGGCGTTGTAGTCGGCACTCGAACTACGCAAGCGCAACTCTCCTCCTTCCCTCTCTCCAACAGCTGCGCGTTACTCTCTCCGCTCCTCTCTCTACCAGCTGCGTGCACTGCGCGTGCGTTCGCTTCTCCTCACACCGCGCGCGCACGCGCAACTCTCCTCCTCTAGTCTCCTCTCCTTCAAGTGTGAAAAAAAATAAACGGCGAGCGGCGAGCGTTCCAAGTTTCTCTGCCGCGAGCCGCGACGAAGGCTCGCGTAGGTGGATTTGATTGAAACGTTTTTATTAGCAGAAACTGAAATAACCGCCGTGCCGCTTGAAGTGTGTTCATCTGGAACGGTGGCTTAGGGAGGGAAGATAGGACCAAAGAGGACAGAGAGAAAGGTTAAGGAAGGAAAGATAAATATATGTACAGGGGAAGGTTTGCTGTGCGCACAAAGGCAAACAGCGAGTCGAGTATGTGTTTCCGGTGGTCGGGGGGCTTTGTGGAGTGTGGGCATGTCCATTCCGCGTAACTTGTGGGGCGATAGCTCGCCGGGATTATAATGAGGTGTGTAGCCCTGTGCATGGAGTGCTTGGGACAGTCCCATATATTGTGAGGGCACTTCGCCGGCACTTTGCACTGGGGGCGGAGTGGGCTAGGGCCAACATCATCCTCGGAAATAGGGCGGTGAAATCTGGCCCTCCACACTGGTGTCAGTGCCGCTTGTGGATGAAGCTTACGGCAGCAGATATTCTCCCATCTAGTGTATCCAGACGGGAGAAACATTCCTCCTGAGGAAGAAGAACAGCAAGTGGCGCCTTTCTGGCGAGACGAGCGGCCTCCCTGCGCTCCAATGGGTCCATGGGAACTTGTGCTGGATTGGGATCGGAGGGGCGGACACAGCCTTGTGAGGGTTCAAAGGTAAGTAATAAATCCCTCGCGGCTGTGTTCGCCTTCTCGTTACCCGGAATGTCGGCGTGGCCGGGTATCCACGTTATTGTTATGTGGCCCCCATTGGAGCGGAATAATTTACATACGGATCGGAGCTCCCGGACGGTTCCACTGCGGCTGGTCAGGCAGGTGCACTCTCGCACTGCCTCCTGTGAGTCTGTGAATATGTGCACACGCCTACCGTGGTGATGTGAGTGTGACTAAATGGCCCACAGAATTGCTTGGAGCTCTGCAGTTTTGGAACTTGGTGTGTACGGTGCAATTGTGCTGCATGTTCGCCGGCTGATGTGTGAGTAATAGGCAACAGTGGTTTCTCCGTCATCCGCTCGGGCAGCATCAGTGTAAATTAGTAAATTTTGTTTGTCCGCTTCCAGTATGGTAAGGGCTTTAATGTGCCGAGTTGCAGCCGCCCGCTTTCGATTGACAGGACTCCGGCCGTGTGACTGTGGGAGTGGTTTCAGGTTTCCAAGTAGCGTGTCCTACCACAAGGGGGTTAGGAGGGGCGTTGCTGGGGACCTGGAATACGGGATCTCCCAGGTGACTCAGTATAAGCCGGCCGGCCTGGGTTCCCTGAAGACGGAGTTTCTGACTGATGAGAATTTCAGCGGCAATCTCTCTAATGCAGTTGAGCTGTGCTGCCGAGTGGAGTTGGGCCACGGGGGTGATTTTGGGCAAGCCAGTGATGACCCGCATGGCTGCGTGATTAAGTTTCAAGTGTACGCTCCTGCGTACGAGTCAATTGGAGATAGTTGTACCCGTACACAACCTTAGAAATAAGGAGTGAACGGATCAACTGAAAGAACTTGAGAAATACAAAGTTGTTAGTGAGCGCTGTGTGAGAGGTGTGTTCTTTGGGTGTGTGGATGCTTGAGTGACAGTTTTTCGAGTGCGCTACGTCGACAAGGATCAACTGACGCAGGAGCTTTTCCTGAGCACCCCAGGTTTTGCCTGTGCTACGACGGATAATGTATAGGCCGTGATTCCAATGGGCTTTAATAGAGCGCGCCCAGCTCTGGGCCCCTCCATTTTGATCAATGGTGAGGCCAGGATGGTGAGGCTGGGCTGCTGTTCGAGTGCAATTCCGTGAAGATACAGCTTGAATAGGTCGCTGTAGTTTTTACGTCGCCGTTGGCGGCGGGCTACGATCATGTAATTAGTTTTAGTGGGGGACAGGGCCATGCCGTTGTCCTCGAGGAACTGTGAGTTTACGTCCAGGGCATGTTGAAGTGTATTCTGTTGTGTAGCTAGTGGGGCGCCGGCCGTCCAGAAAGTGATATCATCAGCGTATATTGTAAAACCGAGGCCTTCCACTTCGTCAAGTCGGACGGCGAGCCGGGCTATAGAAATATTAAAGAGGGTGGGCGAGAGAATTGCCCCTTGAGGCACTTCCGTTGCATTGTGTGTGATCCGCCCTGAGGTGGCGCCTACCATGACTTGAAATTGGCGGTCTTTTAAAAATGACTTCACGAAATTTAGAATGCGACCGGTGAAGGCGAGGCGTTCAGCAGCGCGGATTACGGTGTGATGAGGAATTGTGTCGTATGCTTTCTGCACGTCGGCCGCAACGATCGTGCGGGGACCGGAAGTAAGGGGTGCGATAATGTCGTGATGTATGAGCGCGAGACTATCTTGCATGGAGAGGTTAGGTCGGAATCCGGTTTGCATAGGATGCAATTTGTTGTGAGTCTCTAAAATCCACGTGATTCGAGTGAGGACCATGCGTTCCATCACCTTACAAAGGTTAGATGTTAATGAGATGGGACGCTGGTTTTTTTATGTTAGTAAGCGACTTGCCCGGTTTGGGGATGGGTATGACGGTCGAGAGCTTCCAATCGTTGGAGAGCAGCCCTGTTTGGCACACGTCATTAAACCAGTTCAGCAGATCCTGCATATCAACGTCCGGGAGATTCCGTAAAGCATTAATGGTTATGCGGTCTTGGCCAGGGGCGGTTTTGCACTTGGCCGTGTTCAGTGCAAACACCAGTTCCCCCATAGTGAAAAGGGAGTCTTCGGGAAGATGCGCATTTTCTGTTTGGATCTGGTAGCAGTCAGAAGGCGATGGAGTAGAAGGTTGAGGGAAGAATGTTTCTGCTGCCAGTGTTGCCAACTCGTCCTCGGAAATGTGCAGATGCAGGGCCAAGTTGCTGCCCGTGTTTTTGTTCTTAGTTTTCCCGGCCATGCCCATGCAGTGTATCTGCCACGTGGATCTGTCGAGCTCCAGGGTGTACCGTTTGGCTTTAGCGGTAGCGAGGTTGAGTTTAATTTTTAGGCGTTGGCTTCGCTTGTTCTTACGGTATTGTTGGAGTGCCTGGAGTCGGCTCGCCCACAGGTTTAGCAGATAAAAGTATTCCTTGACCTGATGTGTAGATTGAGCCTTGCGCATGGCTTCTTGGATGCGCAGGGTAAAGTCAGTGTTGTTAAGTGTAGAGAGTACTTCACGGAAAGTGTCCCATTTAATGAAACGTATTTCCTTGCGTAGGCTGCAGCGAATGTAGAGTGTGGGGCAGAGAGGGACGTGATCACTTCCCATAGTGTCCGTATAGACGCTCCACCTGGTTCTGAGGCCCGGGATGCCCATGTCAAATCCGGGGACGTGTCATCCTGTTGTGCTGAAGCGCCAAATCGAGTTGGGGTGTTGGCGTCATTGAGAAGTTTGAGATTGTGCTTCTTGCAGAGTGATGCTATGAGACGCCCCTTACGAAGGGTCTTCTTGTAGCCCCATTGGTTATGGGGTGCGTTGAAGTCACCCGCGAGGATGACCGATTCTTTTGTGTTATTCATTATTTCATTAATCCAGGTACAGCCACCGGAATCTGACTGATTGGGTCGGAGATACACATTGTAGATGCGGAGAGTCTTATTTCCTAGCCGAATTCTGATACCAACAATTTCTCTTTCCTCATTGTTGAGACAGGAGGTGTCTATTTGGGACTGGGGAATGTGTTTTCTTGCCAGGGTGAGGACCATGTCAGGAGTGTCCAGAGAGCCACCGCGTTCATTGCTGGATCGTGGAATGGAGGAGGCGGTGAGGGTGAAGTATCCAGGAATCGTGGGCGTTGTCCCTACTGTCTCTTGCAGAAGTATAACAACGGGCGCATCGTCTTTCATACGCCCTATACGCAGTTTTAATTCGGCTGCCTCGGCTGCCTTGGTGCGGAAACCTCGGCAGTTCCACTGAAAGATCCAGGGAGGGCGTTGTTTCTGTTTCTTTGGGGAACTTGCACTGGATAGAGGAAGAGGATTATCTATTGAATCGGTTGATGATGTTGGCCAACATGCTCTTAATCTCGTGAATGGCACTTTCCATGGCATCGTGCTTCGCCTCTAGGCGTGTCATTCGGGCTTCGTTGAACTTCATCCAATCGACGTCTCCAGGGAAGTTCCCGGGGGAAACCATCGTATGCTTCATGGATGATGGAGTCTCCTCTTGGGTGCGTCCAAAGACCATCGGTGGCGTACCTGTGGCAAACTCCATGCGTTTTCTGGGAAGGGAGGCCATGATTCCTCCGTTTTAGTTGCATTCCCTGGGGAGCGTGGGTTTGGAGGAAGCCTCCTGGTTGGTTTCCTTCTAGATGGAATCTGTCGCTTTGGACAATCATTACTTGTAGCGATGTGCGGGCCACCGCAGTTGTTACACTTAGGCTCGGGTTCACAGTCATCGATGTCCCGATGTGTGTGTCCACATTTGTCACACTTCTTGGTGGTGCTGGGGCACACGTCCGACTTATGCCCGAGCTTGTGGCATGTAAAACATACCAAAGGCTGGGGCCTGTACTCTGCCACACTGAGCACTTCGCAAAGAAAACGGACTTTCTTCGGGATACCTTTTTCTTCAAAGGTGACGAGGATTGTCTTTCCGGTTTTACCAATGGGCCTGGCTGCGATTATATTGTGAGTGTGGCAGTCTAGCCCTTCCATGAGCGATTCCGGTGTCTCATTCTCATCGTTTCCATAGAGATAGATCACCCCTCGTACTTCATTGCTTGAAATTGCCATATAGGGAGTGACCTCATAGCTTTTTTGGCCCTTTTCGATTTGGTAGTTATGGCTATTGTGTTAGACTTTTCGTTCTTGTGAACCAAGTAGCCATCTTTGTTTCAAATTCCTGTTTTCTCTATCGCTGAATATATGTGTCTTCCTGTAAAGGTATGTACGCTCTGCTTGCATGTTGGTTTGAGCACAATGGTTTGCGTTGGGGGAGGGGGGGGGGGGACACGTACTAAAGATTAGGATTGGAAGAAAAACTTTAACGAAATGATTGCTCTTATTTCAAAACGTTACCATTATCACTAAATTTTACTCTCTGGGTAAATATTTTCAAGTACCTACGGTTATTTTTGTGATTCATACTTTAAACAAGTAGGCATAGTTTCGGTTTGCTTCAACTCGCTCGGTGCCAATTTCGAAATTATGCACTCCTCCGAAAACGGGACATGATTCTTTATTGGGACAAAAAGACGGGACGGCAGAAGCGGACCTCAAAAACAGGACTGTCCCGGCCAAAACGGGACGTCTGGTCACCCTATTCTTGTTGCTTTTGACTCAACGCGCAGAAGTGTGGACGTCTGAGCTATACTTCGGGTCGGCACTCTGTTCCCCAATATTGCTGGGGGCGCCGCCATCTTGGTGCTTGTAGAGAGCAGACGCAGCTGCCGATCGTCATGATTCAAAAGTGCGACTTCCTCGGCATTCGATTCTGTGTTAGGAAGCTCATGTAATATTGCTTTGTTCTGTCACGAAGCATTTAAACATTTGTGGAGGACGTAAAAGCGTTTCCAGTGATTTCAGATGAATTTTCAGATAACTGGCAGCCATGATATTAAGTCACACTATGGACAAGTGTCTTTACCCTGAAGCGTAGCTTATTTAGTGGCACTATAGAAACGATTATGGCGGAACAGCGCAGCACTGAGCTAGATTTCAGACGCCATGTTCTTCTATATATAATGCCATTAAATAAGCTACGCTTCAGAGTAACGACACTTGTTCATATTGTGGCTTAAAATCATGGTTGCCAGTTATCTGAAGATTTATCTGAAATCACAGGAAACGCTTTTCCGTCCTCCACAAATGTTTAAACAGTTCGCGACAGAGCAAAGCAATATTATATGAGCTTCATAACACCGAATCTAATGCTGAGGAAGTCGCACTTTTGAATCATGACGATCGGCAGTTGCGTCTGCTCTGCACAAGCACCAAAATGTTGGCGCCCACAACAATGTCGGGGAACAGAGTGCCGATACTCTAAGCGCAGATCATTTAGTGGCTCTAGTTCTTCCCAGAAGTGCCGCACGGCACGTGTCTCGAGCATTTCCACTTACTTCAGGATAGGTGGGCTTTACTCGACACCTCCTGGGAGCGGGTTTGCAAACCAGTATTCAGATGAAGCGCAGATCGATATAGGACATAGGAAGTGCAAAAGTGCCGCTTTGTTTCTATCTTTTTTTTTCTAGCTTTGAATTGAGCTGTAAAAATAGACAATTATTTTTGCAGAACAACGTTCGCGTGCAAAATGTGGCAGTCCAAACGGCCGCAACGCCGCACCCTGTGTTTTTGATAATTTCGAACGTGGTTGGAACTTCAAATTGATTCGGAAATTGGAGCTTATTCTAAGTTATGTAAGCCACTATTAGCCCCGTGCGCGACCTAAAGCGTCGCTGTGGTCGGCCTTCCACGATTGGCCGAACGCTGACTATGACGTCGGAAAGGGGATGTATCATCGACGGAAATAAGAGGAATGAAATAACTTTAATTTTGACGGTGTTGCCAGTGTTCCTTCGAGAGCGCAATGATTTCAAGCTTCCACCATGCTAATAACAAACACCATCGAACTTGTTGTTTGCAAGGTAATGACGTCACAAGGGGGAACCACAGGAGGGCGCCACCAAAACCTCTCGCCGCTAATAATCTACGAATGTACTGGCTCGTATCTCGCGCCGCCCGTTGGCCGCTTCTGGCAGCGGCGGACTCAGAGCGAAGAAGATCTGGCTCGAGATCGGCGGCGAACAGCCCGTGGCCCGAGCCCACCTCGAGCGCCCGAACTGCATGCGCAGCGACGAGCATGCAACTCGTTTGTTCCGAAAAAATTCTGCGCCATCTATGAGGAAAAGGGTACAAATAAATAGCGGTTGAATCCCCCTTAAAGTTGTCAGAATGGCTAAAAAAAAAAAGAGACTGCAATTAAACACAAACGAGACAAAATGCGTAGTTTCTAAACCAGCTAATAAACGATATAACGCTTTCGTAAACCTAAATTTTGAAAACATGAAACTGGAATAAGTCTGACAGTGAACATATCTTGCTGTCCTGGTTCACAGAAGACCTTCCATGGAATAGTCATGTTGACAGGCTAAAAGCTGAGTTGTGTGAAACTATCGGCAATATGTACCAAATTACAACTATATTACACTTTATTTATTCTAAATTAAGTTACGAAATTTTAGTATGGCGTACTGGAAACGATTCAAATTATGATAAATTATTAATCCTACAAAAAACTTTTTAAGAATGTTCGAAAATTACACGGGATATTATAGAAACTTGCACAATGATTTATTGTTTCATAAACATAACATGATAAACACAAATTAAATCAAGTACTTCAAAATGCTTCAATTAATTTTTAAAAATCCTATCTTACACTCGAAGACGAACAAACACCAGTGTATAAAATGCGGCAGCCTAAACATAAAGTACCTAATATAAGAACACATTATCGACGACAAAGTTTAGTTTTTCAAACTACAACAATCCTTCATCGCGAGGAACGAAGTAAATACTAAAATTTTGACAACGCATAAAGTTGGGCGAGTTGGTTAGACATCATGAAAAGGGAACAGCGCGAACTTTCACTTGCTTGTTGATAAACTTTCAGTTGCTAGTCAGCGCCGTGTCTGTCGTTACCTCTTCTTCTTGTCCCTCGTTTATTTTCGCGCTGTTCCCTTTTCATAAAATTTTGACACCACAATTTAAACAAGATTCCAGGACGTCAGTTGTTTGCAGTGATATTAGCTTTACTTTCAGTTTTGTAGTAAGTGAATATTACATATATTATGTTTACATGCTAATTTTTTTCTTTTTCGTCCCTGCTGTAGTGATAGCTGAATGTACATATAACAGAAATTTCAAATTTTTCTGAGCCTTTTAAACTATATTGTAAATGTGCTCCTACTAGCGTATGTTTTACTAAATTTCGTAAGATCGTAACACTATTGTAGGATTTTCTTGTTTGAATTGCAGTTTCATCGTCTTTCTTCCACTCACACCTCTATGAATTTGCGCATATTTGCTAGTGTACTACTAATATTGCATTTTGTTTCTATTTATAGGTCACTGTTATTGGCTGTTTCTTGATCGCTGTTTTTCATTTAATACTCTAATGTTGATATTTAATATTGTGTGTTGTTTTGCTCGAATGCACTAATTTTGTATTGTGTCCCTTGCATTCCGAACGGGGGCCATGGCCTTTTCAGACTCCGCGCCTTTTGCCTTGGGCCCCCTTTGCAAAAGAAATCCGCAGGTAAAAAATAAATAAAGAAGAAAAGTAACGGCATGGTACTTTTATGGGGTCGTCTGGTGGAAATCGAATGACTTTTCTGGTCGCTATAAACACCCCAGTCGGGGACGCGCTCCATTGTACCATAGTATACTGTTTTCAAATCTCCATCAAACAACATTGAAGGTCGGGGCACGAAGCGTATGTTTGGATCCGATCCCTTGCCGAATGCTGACGCAGCACTCGTGTCCAATAGGAGTTGAGCCGAGCTCAGGCCGAACGCCGACGCGGGAGTCGTGTCCAATACTTCCTCGGACTATGTGCACCCCAAGCAATGATGGAAACGCCATTGCTTGGGGTGCATATGCGCGTGCGCGGAAACGATATTCGCGTGAGGTGAAACGCCTGCGCCATGCACCGTGCCTTCATCAGCGCCACCTCAACGGCTGTGACGTCACACCGCTGCGGTGGCGCTGCTGCCCGTACTGCGCACGCGCAGACGCTTCCCTTCACGCCATCTTTGTTTCTGTGCACGCGTAATGCTCGCACCTTGTGTGGTCACTCAACTGTAGACAGCGCATTGGTGTATATACGAGTCATTTCAGACGGGAGGTTTATTGCGGCGTCCGTCGAGCGCACAACCCTTACGACGACGGGAGTGGCCGTGAATGCGACGCTTCCTGATGGACTCTCTCCCAGTCCATGACGTCCAAGGACACGTGCGATGCGAAGTACAGGAACACCAGCACCGGCACGATGGGCAGCGGGAAGCCTGCGACACGGACCGGTAGATACGGCTGAAACATTTGGAAAGGGCGGCGGTTGGCGTTAACCTTCGGGTGTTTGGAAATGCAGGTGTGAATACGAGTATATATACACGAGATTAGGATCGAAGTTATTCAGTTATAGACTAAAACGTTTCTAAATTCCTATTTTAAAAAGCTTGATCTCTGAGGTGTGTGTACCTAAGCATCCCCCGCCCCCGCCCTTCACTCTCTCTCTGTCTCTCTCGTAAACCAGGCCTTGTGAACTCGATAAAAGGGTGCCAGCCAAAGTGCCGAAACTGGCCTGTTGACTTGCTCCACAAGGTTTTTTTTCGAATACGCGACCGGGTCCGCCCACCTTCCGTTCTTTTAATCGACTTATGCAACCAGTAAGCCAGCCTCTTCTCTGTAATCTCCGCATTTTTTGTGTATTTCTTTTGAGCAATCCTTTCCCCCCAACGCTTTTATCAAACCAGTCTGGCGTCCGGGTCCGGCCTTTTATAGTATATAATACAAATGCTTATAGCCTTTTTTATCACGTGCTCCTGAAGTCAGTATACCCGCTCTATACTGAATTTCATTTACCATAGAAACTCTTTACGATTTCAAATGACGGTTTAAAGTTGTCAGAATGGCTACAAATAAACAGACTGCAATTAAACACAAACAAAACAAAATACATAATCTTTAAACCAGCTAACAGACAAGATAATGCTTTCATAAGCCTAAATTTTGAGAAGACGAAACTGGAACAAATCCAAGAGCATATCTTAAAGGGGCGGTGCAACGATATTCAATTGGGATGTTTTTCACTTTACACGAGCTTACTGGCACTAGTGGGACTCAAGGATACTCGCACGCAACGCCACTGACCAAGAAACTCCTTTGTTGCGCTGTAATTTCGAGGACAAAACCGAGTGTTTTCATTCAATCTCTCCTTCGCAAAACCTGATGACGTAGCTGGGCGGTAGAAGTACCGCCCAGTGACGATATTTGAATGGGGCTCATAGATTGGACCCGAGCATAGCGTGGACACTCGATTTGGGCTCGTGATAATCGATCGCTCGAGAAGCATTCGGGTAGTGGCCCGTTTCCAATCGCTGCAATGACGACAACAGCCGAACCATAACAATGTCTGAAACTCAGCGCGTGTCCTGTGCCTTGCCAACACCAGGGCATGGCTATGATCAACATTGGCGGCATATATTCGGCTCCAGATCACGTGGCCGCTTGTTCTGGCTGCGAGTTGAGGGGGTGAAGGCGGCGGTCCCACGGCGGCCATCTTGAACACGCCATTAGTTCAACCACTAGATGGCGGCACTCATCCGTGTGGCCAGAAAACAAGCTCGTGGCAGTGATGTTCCTCCTCTGCTCTTTATTTCCTCCTTTCTGCTGCTCGCCCGTGCACGTTCAGCGCTCAGCGCGTGCTCCCGCTGACACAAATGCCAGCAAACTTGCCAGTGGTGGTAACAGTGCCCAGTTCGCACAGAAGCGGAGCCCAGCTAGCTCATCGACCCGATCGAGAGTGCCTAGCTCGAGATCAAGAGGCTCACAAGCCAGTAGCTATCGTTTTAACTATTCAAGAATTAAAAACATAGTCAATCAATCAGTGAAGAATGTTATCAAACGTTAAAGAACATATATAAGACATGCCTTGTCAGCATTTCGTTAATGAAAATTCTTTTGCACGACAAAAACGTTTAAATTCATTTTCGCTGTAAGTCAGAGCGCAGCCGACATAACAGGTCAATGAGGTCAATCAAGCAGAACCAAAAAACACTATGTCACGGAGCTCAACATGCTATAGTGCGTTTGTTGCCACCGGTCAAAGCAATCAAGCGCAAACCATGCACTATGGCCTTGCGCTTTTAGTATGCGTGTTTGTGCTTGTGTATCTTAAAGTATTTGACTGCATTTTGATCTATAATAAAACAAGCAATATCAGACTTTTTTTTTTCAAGACGGGTGTTCAGAAGGGCGCTTTATATAGCTCATCATTTGATTTTAGTTTGATTAAACTTGAATACCAATTATCTGACCTTATAAATAACCACCGTAATATTGTTGAAATAGTACGCCGAGGTCGAAGGCTCTGCATGTTCAAGAAAAGAGTAAAAGTGTATTTTGTAGCCCAAGTTGCTTAAATTTTGTTAGGGGAGTGGGTAGCAGATTTCAAAGTGCATTTTATGGTGCTTTTGATATTTTTTGCATTATTATTTAGGTCTATTTATAATTTGATGTTGAAAAAAATATACCAACCTCTTACATGTATCTTTATCTATATATATATTCTGTTTGATTGCAACAGATATGAAGAATTTTAGAGTAACACTGACACTGTATGTTAATTAATGTGATCTCAATGATTTCGATGGGAATGATTTCCATTTGAAACGCTTGATGACGTTGATATTAATTATGATAACTACGATGTTTAGCTGATGTCAATTTTATTATTTTATGCATAATTGATTTTTATACTGACACTGGTCCTGTACACCGTTGAATGCTGTAAAAAGGGGCTGATGGCCTGGTCAGAAGACTTTTAATGCGAGAAAAGTATTTGCCCCACCACGCGAAAATCCGGCGGCGGCGGCGGCGGCGGCATTAAGAGATGGTACCAAAAATGGCCGACGGCGCAAAGAGTAAAAACACGTCAGAAATGCTCTGATTGACGTCAAAATTTTCACGAAGGTTCCTATAAACAAAGTAAATGAACGACTTTCGAAACAAACTTTAGTACATTCCGGTCTGGATGGGAATCGAATCCGGGCCTCCGTGGTGCGAGACGGGCACGCTTCCCCGACTCCACGGCGGCTCCAAGGTCTTGGCTGACTAAGGTGGGCCTAGTGCGTGCGTCATCGCACACGTCCCGTCGCAACCATCTGGCTGACTAAAGGTGTGTCCAGGTGCGTGCGTCATTGGGCACGTGACGGTGCAGCCAATGGGGAGAAGGTGGCGCCACGTCATGAGTGTCTAACATGAGCGCGCTGTTTCCCGCGCGTCACACACCGAATCAGCAAAAATAACGCATGTCGAAAAATTAATCGAAAACTTTTCACCAAAAGGACTGCAATGCTTTCATATTCCCACACGTAAGCAATCATAAGTGTCTGTGCGGAATTTTCTTTTGTATTCTTTTGCCGCAGCCCCTCAGACACATGTATGTCTGGAAATAAGGATTATTATTATTATTATTATTAACTCACGCACACAATATTTATTTATATTTTTACAACATGTTCACGGGAGAACCGCCAAGCGGTCTGGACCATCTAAAGTTCAGTGTGTCTTCACGTTCCTATGGCCGTCGCTCGTTCGAGTTCAAATGGAAAAACACCGTAGACCGTCTTCTCTTTTCAAATGACAACGAACCGAAGCAGGCACGTAGCCAGGGGGGGGGGGGGGGGGAGGCATGGGGCCCGGCCTTTCCCCGAAATCTTCCATTTTGCTGAGACCTCCTCTCCCCCCTCCACCTCATACAGCATTTTGTCATGGGCGCCCCCCCCCCCCCCCCCCCCCTTCCACCCCTGAAACAAAATCCTGGCAACGTGCCTGAACCGAAGATCATATGAAGTGGTGACAACTCAGCCATTTTTCCGCCCAATCGTTTTTTTATGCATTTTGAAGTTCGCGCAATCCGGTGTCACTCAGCTCGAGCCCGTAGCTTTGGCTAGTGCATAGACGACATTTTATCGCCCAAATCACGCACCGAGTACGCGAGAGCGTCACGCGCTGGCACATTCAGAGCAACAATGGATGTCTTCACCCTGAGACAGACAGACATGTAGGTAACCTAGGCTAGAGTGAACAGGCATGATCTCTTACGGCCATTGCACCGGGAGTAGTTGCTCCCTGCGGCGGCAGCTTGGAGGGGTTGCTGTAACCCTACCGCTTCTACAGTGCTTTAATTCATTCTGAGAGGCACGTCCTCCTCACCGTGTTGTCCTCTTTGCTCGGGGGTTGAGTTGGATAAGTTTCTAGAGTAATTGGACCTACAGGTCGTGAGGCAAGCTGCCTTCAGGGACTTATGCGGAACACGTCTTTCTCTTCGTCTCCTTAAGAAACAAGTTTGTATAGACAAGAATTTAAATATTGTAAGCCGAAACTTATTTCAATCTGCCTTACTACAGTTATTTCAAGCAAGTATAATTGCACACATTTTCAATCGCATTGGTCGGGGAACAGTTGTTCAGGATGGCTCAGGTGGCGTTGGGCATGGTTGTGTGGTCGCACCCCTACGCGGCTAAAGAAGTTCCATTGCTCCTCGGCGAGAGTGAAGGCCACATGGAAACCGCTCTCTAGCCCGGTCATGGAAGAACATGGCAGGGCAGCACTGAGCATCTCGCTTGATTTTATTTCGCAATACTCATTGCGGCGACTCAGAAAAACGAAAGAGAAGCGCGAGGAAACTTCACGAGTTTTGATCCTGGACCGACTTGCTAGAACAGCGTCTCAGCTGAGACTGAGTGAAAGAAAGCACTGCAAAAGGTTGGGCGCACGACTGTCTTGAGACGCGGCTTGAGTCCCACTCAGCTCGAGCGCTGGTTTTGGCATTGCCTTCTTTCCCAAAGTCTCAGCTGAGACCCTGTTTCTAGCAAGTCTGAAGGCCGGTTCAGACACTTGCGTTTGAGTGCGTTTGACTGCGTTGCGTCGAGAACCGAAAGCGAGTCACCGGCACATCTGTGCTTTGTATGAAGCGTGGAATCCAATTCAAGGAATCATCTTGGCACGGGATATAAGCAGCAGGGATGTCCTGGTTTCTCGCCGCCGCAACGCAGTCAAACGCAGTCAAACGCAACTGTCTGAACCAGGCTTGACCTGGCTACTTATAATTAGTTGCAAAGGACAAGAGTCGTGGTTGGTGTAGACGCAAAGTGGAAGCCTGGAGTCGTTGCATTATTAAACCAACACCATGAAAGTTGATCATCTGACATTGTTCTTATTAAAAAAATGAAATAAAAATTAATCCAAAGAAAGACAACTGTAGTGAGGGTTTCGCACGTGTGCAACGCTTTTGATCCTGAGCCTCAGATTTGAACCACGATGACTGGCTGTTTGTTGCCTTACCATGAGGACCAGTCACTGCGGTTTACACATAACACTCTCCGTAAGTTTTCTACAAGTAGAGTAACGTTAAAACTGAAAATCTAAAATTCCTGCACGATGGCGAACAAAACAGAACCAGAGCGGTTGGAAAGCTGGAACCTTAAAAAGAAAAATGTCGGGTAAAAATCTTGGAGTGAAGGAAAAGAAATTCCCCTTTGTCGTCACCATCATATGGAGCTCAATATTCGCACCTTTCGTGGTGTCGGAACATGGCAGGGAGCATTGAATAGCTTATTTATAGGCACTAGATGTTTTCGAGAACTTGCTCGTGACCCTTGTTTTTTTTTTCTTCTTTTTCTTGCAAGATTATTTACTCATTGCAAGAACGAGGAAGTAGCGCGAGGAAATATTTGAGAAAAGAATCCTCTGCATCAGGGACAGAATCCCCCCAGCGCCACTTTTCCTGAACTTCTGAACCTCGAATTTCAGCCACCTTTCAAAAGATGGCGCAAGTGCGCGTCGTCTGCTACAACATTGGTTCTTTTTATTATTTAGGACAATTAGTATTCTTTTAAAAAATTACAATCATAGAAAGTGATTTTAATTAGAAGGAGAAAAGCACTAATTAAAGAATCGTTGCTTAAATAGCTGCCCTCTTTTTTGAAACCGGTTTCTTGCGTACAGAGTCGAGCTTCAAAATAGTCCCATGATTTGAACACATTTTAAACAAATCTGGATATGAATACGAAAAAATCACGCTTCTAGTGAACCAGCTCAGTTCCTCTAGCATACAATTAAAAAAAAAATTAGGTAAGATGCCAGAACGCTGTCTGAGAAAACCAAGAACGTGTTAAGGGAATTTTTAGAAATTTTACCATAATCAAGTTGTGTTTACAAGAAAACTGCTGGCGTTGCAATTCTAATATTTTGTATTCTGAGTTCCTATGTTTACCACAAGCATGCCCTTAAATGTCGTTGCTGCGTTATGATTTGAAACTGAGTTACGAGACTTCAAAATCACATAAAAAAGCCTCTTTTTGAATAAATATTAAAAAATGTGAGCGTGCTAATTAACAAAAACACATATGCACGGAACTAGACGAGTCCTTTTTTTATTCAATAAAAAAATAAGAACGCGTCTTGGATGCATTGCAAGTCTAGAAACTTGGAATGCATAGCGGTATGTCTTTGAAAATATCAAAACTTGCACTTTTTGTTTTCTTATTTTGCGTTAGGTTTTGAAAAATGCGTATCATATTTTGCAGTAAAAGAGTGATGATGAATTGGCTATTTATTTGCAAAAATAACGAAATACGTAACACGCGCACAGACGCGACATTTGCACAGCAAACAGGAGCGTTAGCAGAGCTGCCACCGGTATTATAGTTGGGGCCGTGGGACCGCCGCCTGAACGCTGCTCGTTTTTCTTTAATTTTTTACTAGGACTCCTATTGCGTGGGGTGAAAAACGAACGAGTATTTCACAGGTCATTAACGTCAGGGATCCGTTCTAACCGGTATTTGCGCAAAATACAAAAATCGTTGCATCGCCCCTGTCAAACATATCTTGGTGTCATGGTTCACAGAAGACCTTTCACGGAAATGCTTGTGGGTAATTTTTTACGAGAAAATTGTCGGAAAGGACCGTCATGAAGGACCGTCAAAAAGGACTGTCATCAACGAGCGTCATGAACGGGCGTCATGGCTGAGCGTCATGAACGAGCGTTGCGCACGAGCGACACGCTCGTCTGTTTCCCGCTCACCTCGTGCGTCTGTTTACCCTCTGAAAGCGCCCACGTGCTTTTGCTTTTGATTCCCCCCGAACTCGAGCGATGACGGCTCGCACTTGGCTGCCTCGTCATCGCTCGCTCTCTGGGCGTTCTCTATGTTGCCCTTTGATTGGCGCGCCCCAGCTTACGTTCCGATGCGTCAAAGACGAATTTTGGAACAATTTCTTGCCGTATAAAATTTGAGAAACAACAAAAACAAGTGTGTGTAGTTTCTGCGGTACACATTCTGTGTTCTGTTTTTAACAATATAATGAAACCTGTGTAATTTGTTTTTGTCTGTACGCCTCCTCTATCATCATTTTTTTTTTTTTTCGTAAGAAGGACGAAAGGTGTTTTGTCTTTTGTTGGGGTTTCTCTCAAACCCTTGAGCGAGAAACACCGAAGCGCAATCTTGGGCGCTGCATTGGCCCAATCTTTTTAGATTATGCAGGAACAAAGGGGCGCACTTTGGACGTCAAAACAAACAAAAAAAGTATCGGTAAATGTGGCGTTGGCAAACATACACTTTTTTCGAGAGAGAACACGCTTTTGCTGCTTACCCAGAATGATTCTTTGGAAAAAGATGCTGGCCACCTCCATGTTGGTGAGAAAGAAGGCGCAGGAGAACATGGAGAGCAAGTAGAGACCAGACCCCAGCACAGCCTTTAGGACCCGCAGCCGCAACCCGTGCACGTAGGTCGCCTGCAATTATTCATTGATGAGCTATTGGGACATCCTTACGGAGTAAAACCATTGGGAAAATCGGGGTCTAATTGGCCTATTTGAACTTCCCGCACTCTCGGAAGCAGCAGACGATCGGTTCCTTGCGCTATCTGTTGTTTGAGATAAGACGGCTCGTATCAGTAAACCGAGCAGCGAACTCTGTGGTTTCACGAGGAGTGAAATCTTCTAATGTGGCGTTGACGCAACGCACCATGACGGCACCACCCAGGAAGGTGGCGACACGATAGGGCTGGTGACATCGGCGGT
The DNA here is from genome assembly GCA_013358835.2 of Ixodes persulcatus. Classification (NCBI taxonomy): domain Eukaryota; kingdom Metazoa; phylum Arthropoda; class Arachnida; order Ixodida; family Ixodidae; genus Ixodes; species Ixodes persulcatus. The sequence goes on from JABSTQ010004239.1 coordinate 53,159, forward strand.
TCTTAAAGATCTGACAGTGAGAGGGCAGAACGTCATACCACAAGGTCAATGCGACCGGTAGGTTTAATAATACGATCAAACTTTCATCTCTCCCTCTTTTCCTTCCTAGTTTCATACTTGAACAGCTCGTTATTTCTTCTTCCTTTTTTTTTTTTCTTTTTTTTTTTTTGGGGGGGGGGGGGGGGGGGTTGTAAACATCCTCCCGAGCAACCGAAGCTGGGTGTGTCTCGAGTAGATGAAGCTTTTGAACCGGTCTTCTATATACATTTCCGTCTTTGTCTTTGACGAGGCAGGCTCTTATGTAGCCATCGTTTCTAACGTAGACCTCCGTTACACTGGCGAGCTTCCAAAAATATTTTGGCCATCTTTTGTCTTCTAACAGTACTACGTCATCAATTTTCAATGACGCTGACTTGATATTTGGGTATTGATGACCTGATTGCAGCTGCAAGATGTACTCCTTGCACCAGCGAGCTCGAAAGTGGTCCATAACCAGCTGTCTATGCCTGAGCCTCTGGGTAGAGGTTGAATCGACTTCAGGCAGAACGATGGGGCTTTGTCCAACCAGAAAAGGAGCTCGGCTGACTGATGTCGGTTCTTCGAAATTGGAGTAGAATACGTTAATGATCGTGAAATTAAAATGGCCTCGACTTCCACCAGCATCGTTCACACTTCTTCAAAACTGAAACTGCTTCTTCCCGAAACTTGGCTTAAAACTGTCTGCTGAACGAACTAACCTCTCCTATCATCCACCTCACCAAAGAGCGCTTTTAACTATAAAGTTTCATCGAATTATCCGTTGCGCGAGGTATGACGAGAAGTCTGGGTGACTCAGAGAATTCCAAATCATCCTTAAGTCATTCGAAGACTTCTTGAATGATTTAACATTGTCGGAGAAAATAATGCTTGGTATCCCACTTCGGGAAATGAATCCTCGAAATGCAAGAAGAAAGGCTTCAGTAGAGAGCTCGCCTGAGAGCTCCATATGGACAGCCCTAACGGTCGCGCACGTAAAGAAGACAATGTATGCATTGAAGCTTTTAGTTTCTACATTAGCTTTCTTCGCATATAAAGGTCCGGCAAAGTCAACGACCGTAATGTCAAACGGCGTTGTAATATTGACTCGCTCCGCAAATTGAAGTCCGGAGGTCACGGGTGTTGGCTTTGTACGGAACCTCGAACATAAGAGGCACTTCCTTATTGTCTTTTTTGTCAACTGTTGAACTCTAGGGATCCAAAACTGCTGTCGTAGAGTGGTCATTTTGCTAGATACTCCTTTATGGCCGACTTGGTAATGAACATTCATAATAATAAGCTCTGTCAGATGAAAGAGCTTATTGTAATGGATGTTTGGTAGTATGAACGGATGTTTTACAGAGCGAGGGGCAGGGAATTCTTGCAGCCGTCCTATTAGTCTGAGTGAATTATTGTCGTCAAAAAATGACTGCAGGTCTGACAGAGAAGAGGTCGGTTACATTTCGCGATTGCTCGACAGCAGTTGCACCTTTCTTGCGAAGGCTTCTCTTTGAACTTGTTTTATCCTGTATCGTTCTACTGCAGCGTATTCTCTGGCCATTACATCGGAACGTTGCCATAACATCGGAACGTCACTCTCTACGCCGCCTCCCACTGGTTTCTTTCTTCTCCTGCAAGACACGGCGAGCCCTCACCGCGCGCGGGCCGGTTGCCTGAACAGCGGCGTCCGGCAAACCGCTGATGTCGGAAACTGGTCCTGAACGGCAGCCCGCGGCAGCCGGTGGCGGGCGGCAAGCCTCCGCACCGCTAGTGTGGCCGGCCTTAAACCAGGGGGATGTGTAGACTCAGAAATGAAATCCGCCGCCGCGTTTGTCTAGTTGCCGATAAGCACGTGTTTGTGACGTGATTGAAAACAGGCCGATCAGGTGCCCCAGATCTGTCCCATGGTTTTATTTTATGAGGAAATCCCAATGCGCAGCCGTGATAAACCTGCCTGTACAGAAATCACATAGGTTACCATATAGTATAAATTTGTAATGGCGGAAATACGGCCATAGATTGCCACATAAACGAGCAAATACTGCCGTATATGGACAGGCCATGCATATGAATAGAAACAACCTCTGATATGGTCAAGTTGATCCCAGTATAGGCAACCACCTCTTTATATCTTATGGTCAGGTTCGGAGCTGGTCGCAATTCATGTTCCCATCTCCCGTCACTAATCCGCTGAACTTCGGGGCTGTACGTTTTTCCTTCTTGACATTACCTCTGTCGCTTTGCGAAGCCGCCAGTGGGATATAGGTTATATCTGTCAATAATAATAATAATAATAATAATAATGTATTCTGATTTCTTCAGTCGCCGGTTGGGGGAGGGGGGGGGGGGGCGAAAGGTAAACAAAGTTTACTTGGCGAGGACCCACCAACCAAACGCACTGCACTCAGCCAAAAAAAAAAACACAAAAAAACAACAACAGAAAGAACAGAATTTTGTTCATCTCTAAGCTGACAGTGCGGTGGAAGTTATATACGTGCTCGTTGGACCAGTCGGCTGTACAACACTATACTCGTTTTCACCTCAGGAACCATAGTAAAAAAAGTACGGCTTCTCGCGGAGCATTACTAATTTTCCTCTTTAAGCTGAAAATTGAGATATATGTAGGTGCATTTCAGATTCAATATATGTTGCTTTATCAAGATGTACGCGTTTCAAATGCCAAAAGCATCGCTTCTGCCTCCACCAACCAAATCTTGTAAGAACTATACTTCGCGCGGCGCACGAACATTGAGCAAACTTCTTTTTTTCTTGGGGTGCAAACGGGTATATAGAGCGCACGACGCAAGAGCGCCGACACTAGAGCGCCACGACGTTAGCGCGCGCGACTCGAGAGCGCAGCGACATTAGCGCGCGTATCCTTAGAGCGCCCGTCACGAGAGCGCACAACCAATCCAGCGCAAGTGGCCCGACCCGACCGACCGCTTTTATTATGGTTTCAGGCATTCCCCCTCCCTCCAATTCTGCAACTAACTATTTGAATATCTTAATATGTCGCCACTATCAAAATTAACCTTCCCCTTCTCCTCCCTCTTCTTTCACTCCTCTCTCCCCAGCCCGTGCGAGTCTTTCCCCCGTTATGGGTGGATAATATTTACGCACGGGCTTTTCCCATTTTCACGATTTGTCATTACAACAACAACAACAACAACAACAACATATTCAGACATCGTGTGTTTTAGGGGAAATTGGCGGGGATTTACGCCGCGGCATTCAGCAAGGACATTGCGAAAGGAGTCGACGAAAATGTTGCGTGTGACAAACCAAGAAGTGTTACAAAATGCTGACAGCAGAAAAAAAAAAAATAGCTGTAACGTCCATTTCCACAAAAAAGAAAACCACTGCAGCTTTATTAGTTCTTTGATAATATACTCTCACAGATTTGCAGGGGAGCTTTTCCTTTGTCCGCCAGAAGTCTAGAAAGTTTTGCATCCGGTAAAATTGCGATGAGCTTTCCTTCGATGAGCTTTTTATACTGATAGTTTTTTTAGCGGTGTGCTTTCTCCTTTACGGTCATAGATGTCACAATAGGGAGTATTCACTGGCGGCCATTAGCCCCGTGCGCGACCGAAAGCGTCGCTGTGGTCGGCCTTCCACGATTGGCCGAACGCTGACTATGACGTCGGAAAGGAGATTTATCATCGACGGAAATAAGAGGAATGAAAGAACTTTAATTTTGACGGTGTTGGCAGTGTTCCTTTGAGAGCGCAATGATTTCAAGCTTCCACCATGCTATTTACAAACACCATCGAACTTGTTGTTTGCAAGGTAATGACGTCACAAGGGGGAACCACAGGAGGGCGCCACCAAAACATCTCGCACTAATAGCTGTGTGCGCGAATGCTGAGCGCCTGCTGATGGCGAGCTTTTACAGTCCTTTTGCAACATGCATTCCGCACCATCAAGAGTGCCGGTCTTAGCAGCCTATTGATGTGAGCTTGTTCTGAGCATGCGCTCTAAACAGCACCCACAAGTATGGCGTCTAGTGAATACTTCCTATACTATTTAAAGTTATGTGAGGAACGTCTAAATAGAATAGCCACCAAATAGATCAGAGCCCAAATGCTTATCAAGAATAGACCAAATATAGTAAAAAGGAAACTAATTATAGACTATCCGAGAGGCGCACCGCAGCACCGTGAAGAAGTCTTAATAAGGCCCCTACGCACATTCGCGTTTGATAGCGTTTGAGTGCGTTTGACTGCGCTGCGTCGCGAAACGAAAGCGAGTCATCGGCACTTCTGTGCTTCATATGAAGCGTAGAATCCAAATAGAGGAATAGCTTGGCACGCGACATAAGAAGCAGGGATGTCCTGGTTTCTCGCAGCCGCAGCGCAGTCAAACGCACTCAAACGCTCTCAAACGTTAATAGAGAGTTTTAAGCCCGGTTCACACAGTTGCGTTTGACTGCGTTTGACTGCGTTGCGGCAGCGAGACACCGGGACATCCCTGCTGCTTATATCGCGTGCCAAGAAGATTCCTTGAATTGGATTCCACACTTCATACGAAGCACAGATGTGCCGGTGACTCGCTTTCGGTTCTCGCCGCAACGCAGTCAAACGCACTCAAACGCAAGTGTCTGAACCGGCCTTTAGAATAGGGGGCCCCAACGCTTTGGGGAACCCAACGCTTTGGGGTACCCAACGCAACGACACCTCACGCAGCGTGCTTATAGAATAGGGTTTGTGACGACGCAAAGCGGCACGCTCGCCTTTTTCGCATGCAGCGCCATTGTGGACAAGGAACGAACTTCTTAACAGTGAAAAATTATTAAAACGGTAACCATTTGCGCTGAAACGATACTTTATTGTGGCTTGCGGTACAAATAATAACGAGGGTAACACCAGTTGGAACGGCACAGCAAGACCCATCTGCCGACCGTCTCTGAATCAGAAGATTTCCTTCTCTGGTCACAAGAGAGTGCCCACCCTCAAATAGCAGGCTATCATGTGCGCCAATGGAATGGACCTCTTGGCGAATATGTGCTGCCACCTAGACACGCGAATCGGTTCGAGACTAGGTGACTGGAAAACAACGCGCGCCCAAGGCCTCTCCCACCCGTTCCACACCCAAAACGTCAGCTACATCCTGTTCACCCATTGAGGCGATGTGACCTAGATGCGGCTCCCCCAAACTCACCTTTGTCCCCATCATGCGTAATCTTCCGCCCCGAGGTCGAAACAACGAAACCGCTCAAAGGCGAGAAATGCAAGATGGCGGATTGTTTAGAACTAGATACTCTCGAACCCAGGCGCATGAAATACTCCGCGCATGCGCACCGCGTATTTCTTACAAAAGGTCCATTTGGGGGCCCCACGCTATTTTTCGAATTTCACGTTGGGGGCGCGCGCCAACCCAAGACCCTGGGTTCTGCGCGTGCGCAGTGCTAAGCCACAATTTCTTTGGGGCCCCAAAGCTTTGGGACCCCCTATTATATAACTCTTTATAACTGTCGTGCTGCTTCAGCTACAGGATGGGCTAAAAGCAAGCTACGCTTACCAGCGTCGTGCCTGTGACCGGGGAATGGCCGAATTGCGCCGGCAAACATGGCGGCGCCCTTTCCGCTCGCTTCGGAGCAAATTCCTCATGGTCGCTCCAGGATTAGCCAATTTCATTGCCAATGAATGGTGCAACCGGCTTTCGTTTTGCTTTATCTCGCCCAAGTCGCAAAGAATAAGCGGTGGGCTCGCCCCATTTTAAGGATCGTACCTGATTCTGGCCGTTCCTAAGCCTAAACATACGTCGTAACTGTTGACATGGTAACGTATTGCTACTCCATGGCTAAAGACTTGTTCACACAGACCCGTTTTTTTTTTGTTTTTTTTTTGTTACGTTAACAAAAGTCACCGGGAAATCTGTGTTTCGTATTAAACTGTGCCAGCAGCAGGTCGACCCGGTCGCGGATGGCCCGCGTGGAGAAATTTCTTCCGATTGCTTCGGAGACCCTTTCAGCAATTGAAGTCCATCTCCTGGAATCCTGGAATGGGTTAGTGGCGCACACTTCGCTTAGCAAATAAATGTCATCGTCGATCGAGAAGCGAACGCGCGCGGGGGCCTTCTCTTCCGCTTCTTCCGCCATTTTCTTCTGGCATTGGATCGGCCTCGACTCGTTCGGCCATCCCGCTTCGGGTGTAGCCGAAACAATCCAATCCGTAGCGCTCTAATTTGGCGCTAGTTCTCGTAGTAACATAGAGAGTTGAGCTAGCTGGTACTTAGAAGACATACCTAAAACAGCGCACAAGCACAGGAGGAAGACAACAGAACACAGGAAGGGGTGCTGACTCTTAACTTATGTATTGTGAAAGAAAGAAAAAGAGGAAGCTTCAGACATGAAGCCCACGTTGTTGTTTTTCTTTCTTCTTTTTTCTCATATTTTCTTCGTTGTGACCTTATAATGTCAGTTTTCTCCTTTTCTACTGCAACTTTGTAATGTATCTGTTTTTATTCTTTCTTCTTTTTACCTTTTGGGTGCGCGTGGGCTTCATGTCTGAAGCTTCCTCTTTCTCTTTCTTTCACAATACATAAGTTGGAAGTCAGCGCTCTTTCCTGTGTTCTATTTTCTTCCTCCTGTGCTTGCGCGCTGTTTTAGGTATGGCTCGTTCTCGAATTTTTTGGGCGTTTGTGTGCGCTTTGACCATCTGCAGCCGAAGATTTAGGCCTTCAACAATGCCGAGACTGAGACGAACGCGAGCGCGCATACTCTGCGAGCAGCTGCACTATTGAGATCTGAGCTGGAGCGACTTTGAAGCCTTTAAATACTTGTTTTCAAGCTGCAGGTATCGTGTCACGAACGAAATCCACTCGGAGCCACGGAGTAGCCATACGTTGCCATGTCAACGATTACCGCGTCTCTTTAGGCTTAGGAACGGCCAGACTCAGGGACAATCTTTAAAATGGGGCGAGCCCACCGCTCATTCTTTGTGATTTGAGCGAGATAAAGCAAAGCGAAAGCCGGTTGCACTATTCATTAGCAATGAAATTGCCGAATACTGCAGCGACCATGACGAATTCGCTCCGAAGCGAGCGGAAAGGGCGCCGCCATGTTTGCCGACGCAACCCGGCCCCAAGCAATGGACCTCTTGGCGAATATGTGCTGCCACCTAGACACGCGAATCGGTTCGAGACTAGGTGACTGGAAAACAACGCGCGCCCAAGGCCTCTCCCACCCGTTCCACACCCAAAACGTCAGCTACATCCTGTTCAGCCATTGAGGCGATGTGACCTGGATACGGCTCCCTCCCCCAAGCTCACCTTTGTCCCCATCGTGCGTAATCTTCCGCCCCGAGGTCGACACAACGAAACCGCTCAAAGGCGAGAAATGCAAGATGGCGGATTGTTTGGAACTAGATACTCTCGAACCCAGGCGCATGAAATACTCCGCGCATGCGCACCGCATATTTCTACAAAAGGTCCATTGGGGGCCCAAGCGCCAATCCCAAACCCCCAAACAGAGTTTGGGTTCTGCGCATGCGCAGTGGTGAGCCCCTATTTCTTTGGGGCCCCCAAGCTTTGGGGTCCCCTATTCTAAAACTCTCTAATGTGCGTAGGGACCTTTAAGCCTGGTTCAGACAGCTGCGTTTGACTGCGTTTAATTGACTGCGTTGCGGCTGCGAGAAACCAGGACATTCCTGCTGCTTATTAGCGGTGAGATGTTTTCGTGGCGCCCTCCTATGGTTCCCTCTCGTGACGTCATTACCTTGCTAACAACAAGTTCGATGGTGTTTGTAATGAACATGGTGGACGCTTGAAATTATTGCGCTCTCAAACTAACGCTGCCGACACCGCCAAAATGGAAGTTCTTCCATTCCTCTTATTTCCGTCGATGAGAAATCCTTTGCTGACGTCAAAATCAGCATTCGGCCAATCGTGGCAGGCCAACCACAGCGACGCTTTCGTTCGCGCATGTCGCCATTACCGCGTGCCAAGATGATTCCCTGAATAGGATTCCACGCTTCATACGAAGCACAGATGTGCCGGTGACTCGCTTTCGGTTCATGACGCAACGCAGTCAAACGCACTCAAACGCAAGTGTCTGAACCGGCCTTTAAGCCTGGTTCAGACAGTTGCGTTTGACTGCGTTTGACTGCGTTGCGGCATCGAGAAACCAGGACATCCCTGGCGCTTCTATCGCGTGCCAAGACGATTCCTTGAATTGAATTCCACGCTTCATACGAAGCACAGATGTGCCGGTGACTCGCTTTCGGTTCTCGACGCAACGCAGTCAACCGCACTCAAACGCAAGTGTCTGAATCGGCCTTTAGACTCGCTGCTCCACCCAACTGCTGACATGTCCCACTCCCCTGCCCCCTTTTCTCTCCGATGTCAGTAAACAATTGGTTAGAAAGAGTCGTACCTGTTTTATTTGTATCTTTTATTAAAGTCATTTTCAATCCATCAAAAATCACCAATGCTCCCATCCGATGAGCCGCAAAATTGAATTCTGTCTGTGAAGCCGTGGCTACATCCCACATTTTGCGGTGTTTGCTCAGCTGGGGTGCGCTCTCGTGTCGCGCGCTCAACTGGTCATGCGCTCTCGTGACATGCGCTCTAGTGTCGAGCGCGCTACTGTCGCAGCGCCTTCGTGTCGCGCACTCTAACGTCGGCGCTCTAATGTCGCGCGCTCTAAAGGCGCTCTCCCGGACCAGTCATACTAACGCCCAGAATCTTCCTATAGACCTTTCCAATGTTTACAAAATCACAGTCCAGCGTGCGATCTTCACAGCCCAGCACGTGCGTGTTCGTCGCTTCGGAAAGCGAGCAAAGCACGCGCCATACGCACAAACACTAAAAATGGCACCGGCCACACGCTCCTTTTTGGAAAGGTCTATAGGAAGTATTCACTGGCGGCCATAGCTGTGTGCACGACTGCTGAGCGCGTGCTGACGGCGAGCTTCCACAGTTCTTTTGAAACTTGCATTCCGCACCCTCAAGATTGCCGGTCTTAGCACCCTATTAATGTGGGCTCGTTCAGAGCATGCGCTCTAGAAATCACCCACAAATATGGCGCCCAGTGAATACTCCTTATAGACAATTGCAAGCATGGCGCCACAACTGGTGCCCCACGCGTGCAAGCGCGTGCAACGCGCGGGTGAACGTAGCTTTGGCAAGCTCGTAAACGCACGAGCGTGCCTGCTCGAGCAGAGGCATGGCGGCGGCCAGTCGCCCAGCTTGCAATCGTCTATAGACCTTTCCAGCGGCAGTCTCGAACGAAGCGCCCATTCGGAAAATGCTGAGTCACTGAGCTGTGGACGCATGCGCAGCATCCGATATACCGCACAGCAGACCAACAGCGCATGCTCAGAAGGCGTTCCACAGCCCAGCAGACAAAGATGGCAGCGCGCCGAAGGCAACTTTTGCAAAGGTCTATACCTCTCATTGGGACTCCAATTGCAGACTGCAGCGCCAAACCTCCCCTGACGGGCGACGGGAGCTGTCGTCATGGCAACCGTTAGGCCATGGGACGGGATCTGAGGAGCGTTGTCCCTCCTCTGCCCCGCTCTCTCACCCTCAGCGACAATAGGGTGCAAGTTCGTTTGGAGTTCAGAGCAGCCCCCGAACTCCGAACGAGCTTGTATCCTTGCATCCTATTTCCGCCGAGGGTGAGATAAGCGGGAGCTGCTCCAAACTCCGAACAAGTTCGCATCCCATTGCCGCCGTCTTGTTCTTCTACAAAACAATGTAATGGCAATTCCTTTTTTTTTTTTTAGAAAAAGTCTGTGTTTAAATTTTACTGCGAATGTCGGACGCTTTCATGACTGCACTGGACTTTGCGTGGCTCGATTGAGATCGGCTTGGCAACAGCGCATGCCGAGTGATAGCCACTTCTCATTAACTCGTAACTAAATGAATGCAAAGTGCGTCCAGCCGCTGGTGTTGCGCGGCTTAAAGGGATGCTGAGCCAAACATTTCAGTGTCTGTGATAAGTGGTGCACTATCTTTCCATGAGTCAGCAGCCGCCGGTGTGCGCGAGCACACGCAATGAAATTGACGTCATCATGTCCCCCAATCACGATTATTAAGTGCGTCACACATCTTCGGTCAGGTTTATATGCTTCTAATTTTCTACCCAAAGTTCAGAGCAATTAGGAAGGCTAGTTGTGCTAACACATTTAAAACATATCAGTGTCATTCTTTTTTTGCGTATGCTGTTTTAAGGATTGTCTTACACTTAAGTCTCGTTAATAGGGACCAAGCTAAATAGAAAAAAAATCGGCGACGAACTGAGTAAAGACATGCATTTTTCTCTCGGTTATATGTAGAAGTTACGTCGTGTGGAGGTGTTGTGGGGAAAACGGAGGTGTTCGTAGTAAGGAGCCATCACTAACAAAAGAGCATATGTACTATATACAGCTTCTGCTACTCTTCTAGAATAAACCGAGTGGTTTGGTTATACAAAAGCAGGGCAGCCAACACGGAAAATCAAAATTTCCCTAGCGGACGCTTGAAATTGCCCTATTTCTGCCGAAATTTCCCTCGCTTGCCCCAATAATTGTATAACATTAAATATTCATTGTTTTCTGCATCACCTCCACTCTTACCACGAGATATATATTACATATAGCCTTTACGCCACGCGTACGTTTCGCAAATATGAGTTTATCGAGCCAAAACCGTGGCCAAGGCCAATCTGACGAAGGAAGATTTAAACTGTCGAATGAATTTAAATCTTCGCCATAGATCTTATGCACATCATCAAAGCTTCGTACTGCTTTAATAACTTAATTATCGCTTTTTATTATAGTCAGTCCAAAACAAAAGGTGTAGCACATGCGAGAATTCTCAAACTCGAACACACGAAACACGACACACAGTAAGTGCCATTTCGTGCACGGCACTTCACAAGATATTTTTAGTCATGGTAGGTCTGTATCTTGGACATGGTAAGTCTGTATCTGCAGACACCGCAATATTTCTTCTTGTACTAAAACTTCCTTTTTCGAGAAGGCACATTTGCGCTTTCTGAAGCTTCGACTTGGCTTGTCCCTTCCTTCATAGGTTTCACGAAGGCGAGGGGGCGATGAAAACTGATTTGCCGAAAAAAGTTATTTGAGTGCTGCTCAGTGTTGCCAGATGGTCGCTCAACAAGCCGTCAGACGGCTGGAGGGAATAACCCAAATATGGCCAAAGTCCCTGACATTCAGTGTTATCTAAAAAAAAAAAAAATCACAATTGGCCTTCAAAAATTTAATATATACAGTGCCCGATATTTCCCTTGAACCAGCAAGATTTGCCATTTTCCCACATAGACCTGAATATTACCTTAATCTGGGAAATTTCCCTCGAGTTGGCAGCCCTGTTTAAAAAGGCACTGGATGTACTTTCTTGTTGGCAGAGAACGTACTTAACCTTAAGCATTGAAATTTTTTGTGGCCCTTCAAAGAGCGACCTCGTGAATCTTTGGGTAAAAGACGTATACAAAGACACATTTTTTTTTAATTTCTCTATGGCGGTGCGTAAAAAATATATCAGGACTACGGAAGTGTTCGCACTCCAACGGTTGTCCTACAAGGCCCTACCTCCAGGTGCTGGCAGAGCCGGCAGCCTCTGATGGCCTTTGCCACAATCTCCAGAGAGATGCCGAGGGCACTGAGGGCACACCAGATCTGCACGGCCCTGGTCATGCTGTGCCAGATGCAGACGAAGCTGAAGCTGGCAACTGTTCCCACAAACCGAAGCAGCTTCGATCGACCGCCGCCCCCCAGCGGTTGGTAGAGGTACCTGCAACCGGAGAACAAGCGAATGAAAGCCGCTGGGCTCTCTGTGCTGCCAACAGAACTGCTAAAGCATTTATAAAATACTTGGCAATACACCAATCCAATCTTATAGTGAGGTACGCGGCAATGTACCGTCGTAGTTCACTCCTCTAGTGTGGAGCTGCCACGTGTTTCAGTCGGTCGCTCCAATTGGTTCAAGGAGGCAGTAGCGTTCGACCTTTGTAACTTATAAGGGAGTGTGCAACCGGATTTCGTGCTGCCACACTCAACCGGCAATGCTCCGGCATCGGAGCATTGCCGGATAGATAAAAGTTTATGCCAATAACAGAAAGCCTACTTTGCCAGCCCGTTTTTTTTTTAAATTTTGTTCTGAAGGTTTTGTGGGAATTTTGTAACAGGCGTGTCCATATCAAAACCAAATGATCCGATAGTATTAGGTGCTCCGTTCAGTTACGTGAGAAAACGTTCAGGAGTTTCTCGCAGCGCATGAACAAAACCTCGCTTCACAAGACGCTTTCACTTCACCGAAAGGTGCCTTTGATGGTTCGTTCACACAGCCCCTTTTCCTGACGTTACGTTATGTTACGGGAGCTTATCTCTCCTTACGTCTAGAGTGTCCGCGCTGAATATGAAGCTTGGCAACCAATTAAAGAAGTGGCTTTGTACGCAACAAATGGTCTCTGATGTCTCAGTGATTCATCACGTAACGTCATAAAACGTAAGCAAGTGCCACTGTGAGGATGGACCTTAATGGGGCTCAAAACATCCAGTTCAATACGGAACTGATATCAAAAGTTAGAACTGATTCACGCTTTAGGCTGCTCAACACTTCACTCATCGATGTTCAAGCTACTCAAAACACTGGCCTTACAATATGCTGTTTCAGATCGCATCAAGCAACATTCGCAGTTATATTTTTCTTGGGCTCGATGAACAAAGCGTGTGATCGGATGCGAGTCCTTTTTGACCTATGAACGCAGCACTTGCTATCGATTGGAGCTGAGCCATGTTGACGCCGAACGCTGACGCCGCCCTCGTGTCCAGTGCATGCTCAGATTGCGCGCCCAAATAATGACGGACTCAGATAATCGGCAGAGCAGCTATATACTAAATGGCGTGCCCTTTTCGTAAGGTTATATTACGACAACACGAAAACAGAGCAATGTGACCCAGCCTGACAACGGGCGCCATGCAGTCAGCGCGCGTGCACAGTTTTAACATAACTTGACTAAGATCGAACTCTACGGTCCCCGTCATCCAGGCTGAACTCCATGGGACGAATAGGCTGCGAATAACCGACGAATTTTGCCCGGCGGCTTCTGCTCTGCGCGTGGAATGAACACCGTGGCTGCTACGTCGCGCGCAAAGCGAGCGTGCCGTCGGGCGGCGTTCGCCAGTTATTCGTCACATAATTCGTTCCATGGGAAGCGAGCATGCCGGCCGCGTCGCGGCGGTCGCCTATTGTTTGCCGCATCAATTGTTGTGGCTTTCTTAGAGCGGAATAGCTACCTTGAAAATTACAGCGCTAACCCGCTACAACGCACAACCAACGCAGCGACTGGCAGAAGTTCCCCGATGCAACGGACCCGTTTGCCGCTAGGGGCGCCCTGGTCGGGGATTGAATTAGATCCGCACCTTTTCTATGCCGGCCGCGTCGCGGCGGTCGCCTATTGCTTGCCGCATCAATTGTGGCTTTCTTAGTGCAGAATAGCTATCTTGGAAATTACAGCGCTAACCCGCTACAACGCACAACCAACGCAGCAACTGGCAGAAGTTCCCCGATGCAACGGACCCGTTTGCCGCTAGGGGCGCCCTGGTTGGGGCCTGAATTAGATGGGCACGGTTCCTATGGAGTTCAGCCTTTAGGGTGTATTCACACGACGAAGATTTGTTACAAAGAAAGGAGAAAACGTCACCGCGCTTCAAGGTCACGGACTACAGCCAAAGCAGCAAGCGCGTGCTAAACTGCGCTCCTGGCTTTGAGACGGGCTTTTATAACGCGAGCGCTCCTTCTGCAGAAGAATATTTCAAAACTGCGATCTCGTGATCTCGTGGTTGTAGAATTTGCTGCAGACACAGCTTAAAGGGGGACCAGCAGTCGGGTGCTCGTGCTCCTGCTCGTGAGCTCACGAGCAGGAGCACGAGCACCCGACGGCGGACGGACATACGGACATGGCTAGCCCCTAAGGAGCTTCGCCCCTAAAAAAGAGGGCGAGGAGGACTTTCCGCCAGGCTGAAGAATATTTCTGCTGGTCCCCCTTTAAGGGTGAACGGAGTATAAAAGCAAGCACCCCGCAGGGCGCACCTGTGAAAGCAGCTGTTTGGTGAGTGGCGTCACCACGGACCACGAGCCATGCGGGTTCGCCCGCCCACGTCTGGCTGTGCGTGGCTTTCCCCTGTCCAGGGAAAAGGGCATCCTGGTGGTTGAGTCGAGCCCAGGGTAGGTTTGGACCCTTAGGGGCCCCCCGGGTGAGGCAATACACCACTTTGGCCCCGCTTCTCGTAGACGGGTGTACTGGCTTGGCCCGACCAGGATGATTCAGTCAGTCGCCACTTCTACAATCCCCTCCCTTCTTTCACCCTTGTCTTCTCCTTCATTTCTCTTCTTTTCTTTTTCAACTCCTTTGGCGGCAAGGGCTAACCTTGGGTAATGACAGATACTCTCGTCCAGATCCACACTTGGTTATAGTTTCTGGGTAGCGCTAATAGAGTAATGCTTCCAGCAAAACCATTTTTGTTATGGGGTGTTACCTATTCCCTTGTTGGGCTCCGTGGTGGGCGGCGCGCCACAGTTTCCGAACACCTTCCCATCTCTATGTGTTCTAAGCGAAAACAACCTGATCGGCCTCCTAAAAGAGTCCGTACGGAAGCCCTTTCAACGCTCCTGAGCAAAGACGACTCAAACTCCAACGAATACTTTACGAGGTTTTTTGTGCTGCACTCTTAGGACACTGCTAAACCACTGTCCAATGTGTCTCCCTTCATTGATGCTAGGGTTCTCCAAAGCACGCTAGGATCGAAATATGAAGCTAAGAAGCTCTTTTCATCCGACCTTCTTGTGGAGGTATTCCAAACATTCCATGCCACAGCTCTGCTGAATATCAGAACTATCCATGACCTCAAGGTGGCGGTTTCTCCTCACCACACACTCAACACCATCCACGGTGTGATATCAGAGGATGATCTGGCTGACAGCTCAGAAGAAGAAATTGTGGAGGGCCTACAGGCTCAAGGTGTTGTCGCCGCAAAACGAATCAAAATCCGACAGGATTACGAGGGACGACCCACTAGACACATAATTCTAACCTTCGAGAGAAGTACGCTGCCACCTTCAGCGAAAGCAGGCTACATCATTTGCAGAGTGCGGCCGTACATTCCCTATCCTCTCCGCTGCTTCCGTTGCCAGCGCTATGGTCATGGTTCGCGCATCTGGGTTCGCGCGCTTGCCGTGATCGTGAGACCTGTGCCAGATGCAGTGGCAAAGACCACCCTGCTGATGCTTACAGAGCAGACTACAAGTGTGCCAACTGTGATGGTGACCACCCTGCAAACTAGAGGGCGTGTGCCCACTTCAAGAAAGAAAAGGAAATTCTTGCGCTCAAAGTGAAGGAGAGCATTTGTTTTCAGGATGCGAAGCGTCGTCTCTCCGCTTTTTAGAGAGTCTCTTTTGCCGAGGCGGTGTCCAGCAGGGGACCTGCACCGTCCAAGGCATCAGTGGCAACCCAGGTCTCTTTTCCAGACTGTGGGAAGCCGCTGCAGTCTCCCACACCCAGGCTGAAAATTGCTCTGCGTGGGCATTCACTCTCAGCTGCAAATGCAGCTGACACACCCTGTGGTACAAAGGACTCGGGTGCTGCTGAGGCGATTGTGACGACTCCATCGTCCCGTCCTTCTGCGTCGACCGCCTCTCCAGCAGCTCAAGGCAGAGGCCGGAGGTCAATGTGGATTCTGGTCCTGCCGTTCCACAGTTGACCATTTGGTACGTCTTGAAACTACAATTCGTGAAGCTTTTGTTAATAAACAACACTGCGTATCAGTATTTTTCGACTTGGAAAAGGCATATGATACAGCATGGCGTTGTGGAATTCTTCGTGACTTGTTTGAAGTAGGTGTACGTGAGAGGACGCTCGCGACCATAAAGAGCTATCTGTCGGAACGAACCTTTTTTGTTATGTTGGGTACGGCTCTTTCATGATAATTTGTTCAAGAGACTGGAGTTCCGCAAGGCGGTGCCTTGAGTGTTACTCTCTTTATAGTCAAGATGGACTCAATAGTTCGGTCCATACATCCGTCTGTGCAATATTTTCTATATGCGGACGATCTTCAGACCTCTGTCCCATCATGCAATCTTTCCATCTGTGAACGTAGACTTCAAGTTGCAATCAACAACCTCCTGCAGTGGGCAGACGAAAATGGTTTTAGGTTTTCTCCTGATAGGACAATATCCGTCTGCTACTCTCGTAGAAGGGGAATCACCGCGGAGCCTTCCCTACGGATGTACCAGGCTCCCATCCCAGCAAAGAAAGAACACAAGTTTTCGGGCCTCATTTTCTATCGTCAGTTGTCCTTCACATCTCACATAAAGAATCTGAAGATAAAATGTAAAAAAGCACTGAACCTCCTCAAAGTTCTGTCCCACAAGACATGGGGCTCTGATGGTCTATGTCTTTTACAAATTTATCGCTCCGTGATTCGCTCACGTCTGGACTGCGGTAGCTTTGTATATGGATCTGCTAGGCAATCAGCGCTTAAGGCACTCAAACCCAACCATCATCAGGGACTTCGCTTGGCAATAGGAGCCTTCACAACGTCGCCTGTGCTCAGTTTCTACGCTGAGGGAAATGAGATGTTTCATGAGAGACGTCTATTCTCTTTGGGATTCGTTAAGGATACGATCAATCGCTCAGCATCCAGCCCTGGAGGCAGTGGAGGGCACGAAATATCAGAGGACATTCGAAAAGAAGCCTAGAATTTTCCCTCCATTCGCGATGAGAAATAGGAATGTGGCAGAGTCAGTTGGGATAGACAGTAAGCTTCCAGTTGCTGCAGTTCCAAAGACGGTGGCGCCATGGGATTTTAACTGCATACGCTGCGACTTTTCACTAACAAAGTTTAATAAAAAGGATACCCCATCTGAGGTCATGCGACAAGAATTTTATGAACTCCAGAAGGAACATGATTCTCATTCACACTACTACACAGACGACACAAAAACGGAATCATTTGTTGGCTGCGTCATGATCGGCATATAAGTAAGAAGTGTTCGTAGGCTACATTCATCCGCGAATGTTCTCACTACTGAACTGCATGGCCTTCTGCTTGCAGTAGATCATATCATCCAAACAAGTAGCTCCCGGTCAGTTATATATACAGATTCGCTGAGTGCCTTACGGGCTCTGACGTACCAAACTGCCCTCATTGTTTTATTACAAAACAAAATAGTAGCAGCTACCAAAAAAGGATGTAATGTTCTATTCTGCCGGGTACCGAGCCGTGTCCGAATCCGAGGGTATGAAGAGGTAGATCGTGCTCCGGGCACTTGTGGCGCCCGTGCTGTAGACATTAGTAATATCCCATTCAGAGATTACTGTGCCCTAATCAAATATCATGTTAAAGCTCAGTGGCAAGCAGAATGGAGCCTACAGGGGCTCTTAACTCGTCAAACACAAAGTTTTGGCCGAAGTTCACGGAGCGTACCGATTGGACCATCCCGACGATGACTTGGCGCTTTTTTCGCCGGCGTCCAATCGGCGCGCTCCGCGAACTTTCGGCTCCAACTTTGCGTTTGACGAGTTTAGGGCCCAAGGTGTCAAACAAACTGCACATGATTAAGTTCTTTCTTTGTGAATGGAAGAGTGCTAGACACAGAAACGGGTTTTATGAGGTAGTCCTTTGTCGTCTACGCGTTGGGCGTAGACCCTACTGTAACGCCCACCGGCCGATGTAGGTACCAAATAAATAAATAAATAAATAAACACGCGGCTCACGCATGGACACCTTTTACGTGGGGAGGACCCTCCTGAACGTGAACATTGCCAGGAACCTTTGAGCGTCTTACATATCCTTCTCGAATGCCCTGCGCATGATAATAAACGCCGCGATTACTTCTCCCAGCTCTACAAAGAGCATGTCCCTTTACACCTATCGTATGAAGCGGAATATAGGTCGAATTTATTTTTGAAAATGGGCCTGAAAAAGTTGACCCTCCTCTTATATACCGGTCATTAGCGGAAAAAAAAAATCTCGCAACACTGGGTGGCGGAAGCCGCCATCTTGTTTTTCTTTGCAATCGCCTAGCACTGGTCCACTTGTAACGACGGTCGCGATTCACTCTCACTAGTGCTCTTTGTTTTGTTACATCTACCATTGCCGCTCCCGGAGTGATAATGAGCGGAAGTAGAAGACAGTTCACGGTAGCCTTCTTGAAAAAGGCAATCGTCTATGCAGAGATCCACGGGAATCCTGCTGCGCAGCGAGAGTTTCGTGTATCGGAGAAGTGCATACGCTACTGGCGAGACCAGAGACAAAAACTGGCGGCGTGCAGCAACGCGAAGAAAACTTCATTTCGTGGAAGGACTGCGCTGTACCCCAAATTGTTAACAAAAGTGGCAGATTTTATTCGGGACCTCGGCGCCAGATCGCTACCTGTGACGTCGGAGTGCATTCGTACGAAAGCCGTCGAGGTCGCTTGTGCCTCCGGGCTGTCGAGGGTGCAATCCAAAGGGACGGCATCGTGGGCACGACGCTTTATGAAACGAAAGGGCTTCGCGCTTCGGCGACGTACTTCCATCTGCCAGAAACTGGCCGAAGAGTACGAACAGGAGATCATTGACTTTCAACAGTACGTGATCAAACTTCGCCAAAAGCGCTGCTACATGTTGGGAGAGATTGGAAACGCTGACGAGACCCCGGTGTGGTTCGTTATGCCGTCCAACTGCACCGTTTCCGACAAAGGAGCCAAGCAAGTGAAGCTTCTCACAACGGGAAACGAACACTCGCGCTTCACTGTGATGCTCGTCTGCACCGCTGACGGTTGGAAGCTCCCGTCTTTCATAATTTTCAAAAGGAAAACTCTGCCCAAGGAAGACTTTCCTCGCGACGTCATGGCCAAGGTGAACGAGAAAACATTCATGAATGAAGCGTTGATGCTGGAATGGATCCGACTTGTCTGGGATCGGAGACCTGGTGCGCTTTTCGAGCGACCAAGCATGCTGGTCCTTGATTCGTTTCGAGGCCATCTCACTGCCCCCGTGAAGAAGGCTCTGCGCGATGGCAAGATGAACCTGGTCGTCATCCCCGGTGG
The DNA here is from genome assembly GCA_013358835.2 of Ixodes persulcatus. Classification (NCBI taxonomy): domain Eukaryota; kingdom Metazoa; phylum Arthropoda; class Arachnida; order Ixodida; family Ixodidae; genus Ixodes; species Ixodes persulcatus. Next base: position 72,209 of record JABSTQ010004239.1, read on the forward strand.
CTTGACATCAGTTCTACAGCCACTGGATGTTCCCCTCAACAAGCCATTTAAAGATGGACTTCGCGAGCTCTACAGTGAATGGATGACGGGCGACAACCCGAAGACACCGACTGGCCGCTTGCGACGACCGCCAGTCGTCGTCGTCGTCGCGTCGTCGGCGTGGAAGTCGCTCTCTGACGCAAAGGTGTCCAAGTCGTCCTGCAAGTGCAGCATCAGCAATGCGATTGACGGCGCAGAGACCGATGCATTGTGGGACACGAACAGCGAGAAGCACTCGTCATTGGACGAAGAATCTGGGTAGCAATGCTCGCATACTTCCTGTTTTATTGCGTGCGAAGCAGTTAAATGAATGTGTAGTATTTTCTCGTCCTTCTGTATGCTTGGCCAAATTTGTTACCAAGGTAAGGCTGCATTTTCTTGCCATAAAATCTTTTTTTCGCATTTTGCAACTTGTAAAGTACTGGGTCGACCTATATTCCAGGTCGACCTATATTCCGGTTTATGCGGTATGTGTGTTACTTGAAAATGAGCCACTACTCCCACCCACCCAGGTTTTTAAGTTTTTGAAAAGTATCGATCTTTTATGCAAATTGTAGCATTATGTAAGATCCTCTTCATATGTTATATATTTTTCAAATTACCAGCTACTAAAGCTCTTTCTTCTCCTAAATCCTCTTGTGCAATAGTATCATTTCTTGGCGTATCATAGCCTTAGTTGCATTTGCGCCATAAAACCTCAATCTACTACTATAATTGGCGACGTGCGCGACCGAAAGCGTCGCTGTGGTAGGCCTTCCACGATTGGCCGAACGCTGACTATGACGTCAGAAAAGGATTTATCATCGACGGAAATAAGAGGAATGAAAGAACTTTAATTTTGACGGTGTTGGCAGTGTTCCTTTGAGAACGCAATGATTTCAAGCTTCCACGATGCTATTTACAAACACCATCGAACTTGCTGTTTGCAAGCTAATGACGTCACAAGTTGGAACCATAGGGGGGCGCCACCAAAACATCTCGCCGCTAATAGCAAGCATCCGTGATGTGACACACGTGACTTCGAAGCGCGATGTCGTGTGCTCCTCTCTGTGGAAGAAATCTCCGTCGTGTGAATACACCATTAGGGTTACGGAGCGAAGCAGTTGACAGTTCCCCTCTAACAAGGTGAGTGATTTAAGACGGTTCGTTGGAACGTACCGTCGGAGAGCTCAGACATCCTGATTGTCTCAAATGAGGCAGTGAGTTTTGTCGTTTCTGAAGGTTGTTCTCAGAAGAAGCGCAGTAGAGGACGCAGAAGTGGAGCGTGGCTCAACGACAACTGGCCCCGCCCTCTGCCAATAGCCACTCCGTTTCACCTTATGTTGTACCACAGCGAAGGCCAGAAGCGCGAGCTCATAGCGTTCGCAGCTGCCCTTAATGCACGAGAGCTTGTGCCGCCGAGATGCGCACTACAGCAAGGAGCTCGCGCTCGTATCCTTCCCTGCGGTACATCATAAGGTGAAACAGATCATAGGGACTGACAAGATGACAACGGCAGGGAAATTTTTCAGTTGTACCGCATTCAGACGCGAGCTCCTCGAGCGTGCACGCGCACTTGAAGCTCGCCGGAAGGCAAAGGGCACGTGCTGCAGGCTGGGAATTGAAAACAGAAGCCCTACCGTGTTCCTCCTGTCAGTATGAGAGAGAGAGAGAGAGAGATAATAAACATGTTTATCAAATCTTATTAGTTCAGGATGTCACGATAAATTCCTGGCAGCTTCTGATGTAGTCCACCAGGAGCTTCCAGAGTAGGTTGTGCGGGGGTCTAGGAGACACTGTTTAGCCCACCGTCACAGGCCAACTGGTCGTAGGTGAACTCGTTCGTTAGGCCAACTGGCCACAGGTCATCTCGTACAAATAATTGTTTTATGCCGGAATATTCGTCCAAAGTATCACTCGTTGTACACTTTTTATACAACGCGACCTAGAATTTTTCCGCCGAAAAAATCTGTTCAGCTTTGTATAGTATTAGTTAATATTTCAAACAGTGAGTTACCACCTTCAATTTAAGTTGCAAACAAAATCATTATTTTGTTTGCAAATAAAGTTTTACATTGTGATATTAAATACGAATACTCGTAGTCAACACATAATTTGCATACTGCTAAAAAGAAACCACAGGCTAGCGTGGAGATTTGGCAAAGAACTCTTGTCGTCTCGCGCGACAAAAGCTGCTCGCTCGCGCCCCTCACGTTCATAAAATACGAAACAACGTGGGATATTTTTTCTTCCAAATAAATGATCACCTTAATATGAGTCTTCAGAACTGGTGTGACATATTTAATGTCATGGAAGCAAAATTTTTCTCTGTGGAACTTATGCAGATTATACAAATGTCTCAAGCAGATAACTGGAATTTCTAGTAATATTTCGAAGTCTGATGGTTTCGGACACCACTTAAATAAAAAGTAACTTCCGGCATTAAGTGGAGTTCGATGCGAATGGTAGCTATATTACCTTTAGTTGAAAAAGTCTTATCTTTTGCCCGTAATTCACGAAGAAATGAAAGCGATAAGTGTAGCACGCTCCCGCAAAGCGGGTGGATTGCTATTGTCACGTACTTGAAGGACAGAGGTGCGATGTGGTTCATTCTCATAACCGTGGTGGTTGGCGTCGTCGATGCCACTTACGACCGCCAGGAGTGCTCGTTGATTCGCGAAGTAAGTGGGTAAGCGCGGTGGAAGTTTTTAAAACCGTCCAACATTACCCTTACTGCCAAAGTGGGATTTCGCATAACGCGAGGGATGTTTGGAAACAACCGTTTGTTTGAAACAGACGGCGGGAAGATTCTCCCTTCGTGGCGTCGTTACTGGCGGGATGCCGGGGCTCCCCTCTCTTCTCTCCGCGCTGCGCGGCCGACGGGAAAGCCCGAGTTTCCTCTCCTCGCGCCAAGAGGGGAGAAAACAAGGGTTTTTCCATAGCGGCGGCGACAGCCCACCAGCTCGAAATCTCTTCAAAGTGTCACCGGTAAAGCTGTCGCTTTCAAACTTGCAGGTCTAGAGTGAATCCACAAAGCACCGTTTGGGTCGCGTTCGCGTGTCGCTGCGAGCAGGTGTCTGCCGCTTTTCCGCATGCTTTCGTTGTGCTTCAACGTGGTTTCCGCTTGGGACATATTGGAGACCTACGAGCAATGACGCAATGTGCATGCCTTCTCATCTAGGTGGCACTGCCGAAGTGGCACTGAGAGCACCACGCGTCACGGCGCTGTTGCTCGTATTATCAAGGATTGTACATGTGTTCCACATAATGTTGTTCGATAGTTTCTTTGTTTGCGACTGCGTCCCTTTACAAAGCTGGAAAGAAATATTTTCCGGGCCTGTACTCGTTCCACCACCGCGCCGTAGTTTTCACGTATCGCGAGCTCGACAAAGACAACTGAAACATGCTGCACGTTACCTTCGTATCCAAAGGTGAAGGCCATTATCGAAGTTCCTGCAAGGGAAGTGAATATGACTTCGCACATTAGTTTTTCGTTTATAGCACAGCTGATAGAACACCATAATGAAACGAGCAGCTGTATTCTACGTCTCAGTGGTATGCTGAAATCAGACATGTACGAGTTACTCAAAAAAGTAATTAAGTTAAGTTACTGAGTATTGACCTCAAAAGTAATTTGAGTTGAGTAGAAACTACTCAAATAGAAAGTAATTGAGTAAATTACTAATTACCGTAAAAAAGTAGCGAATTACTTTTGAAGTTACTTTGAAGTTACTTTTAAATGTTTTGTTACGGTAAAAAGAAAGTACATAGGTTTTGATCCATGAGCCAAATTGTGCTAGCCAAATACGAATCGGACTGTTTTTTCAAAGATTTGCTTTAATAGCTGGTTCAGCTTCTGCGTGCCTAATTCTTTTGTACATTCTTGTTTGTTTGGTCAGTGATATACTGCAAATATGTCATTTCTACCTTGAGGTTTAGCACTGCCTGAGCTTGATTTTCAGGCAGCGTTTGCTTGTTTACAGTGTTGCGTAAAGTACATCTAAAAAGTTCTTGAAGCAAAGTACAAAGTAAATTAGAGGTTATGTATTTCAATTAAAGTAGTAAGTACACCGGGTGCAGTGTACTTGAAGTGACGTACTATAAATACAATATAATTCAAGGTAAAGTGCCAGCACTTTTAACACAATATTTCATGATGTCATTTCATTCCCTTTACAGTGTTTTTTAACCGGTACATATTGCTCCAGAGGTAATATGAGGTGCATCAGTTTGTTACGGAAATGGCAGCGAATATTGTATAAATTCAAGTCGCCACAGAGTAGTTGTTTTACTGTCGCTGACGAACTATTTAACCCAATCACCTTATAATGCACTTGTTTGTGTCGGTTTTATAGCCGCCATTACCTCACTCATGGAAATGACCACATGACGTCTTGAAAGAGCGCGTTTTCACACGACGATATGCCATTTTTTTGTTTTAAAATTCGGGGAATGTACATTGAAGTCGGGAGTTTTACCTTCCTCGGAAAGTACAAGAACGTGTTTAGAAAATGTACTTCAAGTGAAGTACAAGGTTTCTAAACAGTAGAACATTGAGTACCATGTACTTAATGCTTAATGTGTTGAAAAGTACCAAGTACTTTTCACACTGCTTGTTTATTATTTTTATATGAAAACAAATTAAAGCCGTTTACAACTCCCTGTAACGCCGAATTAGAGCGCAGCTCTTGAGGAGGAGGGGAAGGCACGGGGGGGGGGGGGGGGTCACGTGGCCTGGGGGTCACGTGGCCTCCAGGCCTCTGATTTCCCTTCCTCTCAGCGGACCTTACGGTGCCTCCCATGTCACCCAACGATGACCAGTTTCCCGAAGGCGAAGCCTACGTGTACGACCCAGTCGATGCTGTTCGCCTCGTCCGTCGGGACTGGAAACGCCGACTTGACGCCTCTTGGACCCCAGAAGAGTTCCCAATACCCGAAAACACGTTCCGTAGGCACCAGATGGTCCTGCTTCGACGCATTAGAACAGGTGGAGCGGTCACGCCTCATCATGTCTATCGCTTCGAGCTGACCCGGCAACGTAAACTTCACCCTTACTATGTTCCACCAGACCCTCGCTGCCAGCGATGCAAAGGCCCAGATGCCCTCCCGAAACTTCACCATCTCATTTGGGAGTGCGCAGCTCTGGTTGCCCAGCGTCAAGCAGCCTGGGCTACTCTTCTTCCTGAAGACCTTCCGACGACCATGCAAGAATGGGCGCATCCTGCCGGCGACTCCGAGCGCCGGACGAGGGTCCTGACTTCCCTCCTCGACTTTGTGTGGCGGAGCGGACTTGGGCCCTCGTTATAATGAAACACGTCATCATTTCACGCCGCCAAGGACTTAGACGCCACGCTTGAGAGCGACCACGCCGCGTCGGTCCCTTGGGCCGGGGTCGCGCTGCTCATTCATCGTGCGGGGGATGGCCTGCGGACGCGGGTCGCCGCGGTGTTCGTGGTTCGGGTGGCGCGTGCCGAGTTTCTCTTTGAACTTGTTGCCCCGCGCCATTCGGGGCACGGATTTCGCAGTGGCTCGCGCTCAAATATGTCTGGGGGCTGTTTTTTGTGTGGTGTCTGACCGGCGTGGCCCCCGCTTTGGGGACTGGCGTTTGTCCTTGGTTTAAATAAACGTTGTTCTCACCTCACCTCACGTGACCTCGAGGGGTGACGGGCGGAGAAAAGTTTCCGCTAAATCTAGCGGGGAAAATTTTTCCGCTAAATTTAGCGGGGAAAATTTTCCGCTAGATGTAGCGGGAAAGGTTTTCCGACGCAAAAAGGTCCCCTTTGCGTTGCCCTTTAGCACACGATTCTTTTGAGTATAGCACAAACTACGGGAGCACCAGATGAGCTTCAGAGCAGATGCTGCATTTTGTTGCCTCCTTTGAGTAAGGATCCAGTGTGTGCACCTCCTGTAGTGGGCGAGAGTTTCTATGTTGGGGAGAAGCGGGAACCAGCCCTTTCTTCGAATAGGTCAAGTCTCCTTGAGCTTCGGTACACAAACAAAAAACGCCGGTCTTCAGCGCTAAACCCGCAGTTACTACGCCTTTCTTGCGTCGTGCATTTTCGCTCCCCGCGCCTCGTAGCAGTGTTGTTGCAGGGGGACGGGGGGGGGGGGGGGGGGGGGGGGGCGCGGCTCGGCAAACGTTTGGGGGGTTTCGGACTCTCCAACCCATTTTCTTCCCCACCCCCCTTTCCTACGCCACATGCTTCTCCGTCTTTGCAAATATCAGCTGATCTTCCATCTTATCTCTTTTGTGCAGGAATGTTTGTTGATGGGCACAACAACCACTAAAATTCGAAAGTAATTGGTAATTTGAGTAGAAGTTACTCAGAAAGAGTAATTAAAGTAAACTACTAATTACCGAAATAAAAATGTAATTGAAAGTTACTAAACTACTCAGAAAAGTAGTTAAACTACAGTAACTTGAGTAGAGTAATTGAACTACGTACAAGTCTGGCTGAAATGAATGTTAGATCTCCTATTTCTTTACGAACAATCTGTGACTCATGAATCCTACGCGAAAGATCCACGACAAACAAATAGATTAATATGCTAATAAATAAGATAAATACTCTTCCATCTGTACGCTCACCGCTTGCATGCCGTTTCTAAAAAAAATCGATAATATTACTTTTTTTTTTTTTTGGATTGCAAAGGTAAGAGGTTATCCGGGTGTCTGAATTATTCGAAAGTTGGGCCACACAAGATTCAGTTCTCAGTTATAACGTTGGCAGCATCAGGCCTACTAGCACCTTCAGAGGAAGCGACGCCACCCAGCGGAAAATAATGTGAAAGAGAGAAGCGGGAGTATCGCTCATCCAACCGGGCAGCGAAAACTGGCGCGGACCGGTGGCCGATATGTGAATCAGAGAAGAGGAAACTAAGTGCACAACGTTCGAGTTGCGAATACAGACCTAAAATCAAACACATTCGGCAAAGATTTGTCTGGCTAGGGAAAGACTGACTGAGATTTGAATCTTTAAAACCTTACTACACGAGCACCCTTAACCCAGTGTTGGAGGTAACGCGTTACTAGTAACGACGTTACTGGTAACGCGTTACATTTTTCGCTAACGCAGTAACGTACTCGTTAGTATCTTGAATGACTAACAAGTAAAGTATTTTCGTTACTTTTTTACGGTATCGGCTATTAAATTACGTTACTCGTTACTTTTGACCAAAACTGGTGAAATACATTAAGTATTTGGGAAAAGGTCACGACGCCTGATCTGACATTTAGAATAGCAATCTTGTGCTCAAAACTGGAGACGTTAGGGGAACTAAATTTAGGTCACTAAGCTCAATGGAGGATCTAGCTTTTCTGCTCGAGGGGCAACTACTTGCGCTCGAGCATGCAATGCCCAGGCAATGCCGTATCTTGCTGCTAAGACTTCTGAACCTTCGATTTCCTAAAACGGCTGGTTTTCCCCATCACTCCATCTATTCACCCATCCATCTCAAAATCCTTCACAAGCTTATCGCTGAACGGAACCAGCATCCGTCACCGTAAACTTAGAAAAAAAAAAAAAAAAACTTTCTGACCAAAAAAGACACCCGTTAAAAGGCGACACTATCTCGGTTCTCGATGGCGAAAAAAGCCTTGGGCTACCAGCTAAATCCGTTCGTCCTTTCTTTTTTGTTTTTCATAGTGTCACCACTAATAAAGTTTGAACGAACGACTGCGTTACAGCCCCCTGCCCTCCCCTCCCTCCTCTTCCCCCTCTGTTTTGTGCAGCAGAGGTGGACAGCCGGGAAGGGGGGGGGGGGGGGGAGAGAGGCATCCGTTTAAAACAGTGGGCAACTAGTGGCGAAGCGATTTGCTCGTTTCTCTAGTTACAAAAAAAAGAAACATCCTTTGTGGAATGTTTTACTCTCGCTCTCCCCCTCGCTGCCTGAAAGTTCCTGACCCACTTTTGTACACAGAAGAATCTTTCGCTTGATTAGTCTTTACTTCCCTAAGTTCATAATAAAAATATAAAAAAAGTTTTAAACCTGTAAAGGGTGTGCTGGTAACCGGTGTCCTGTTCCACATGGTGAAGTAAATCAGACTGGCAATAGTATGAGCCGGACGGTTATTAAAACCGGCGTAAAGATAAGGGGTGTTGGTTGGCTGATTGTGTTCCAGCAGTCCCCGTTCGCATGCTGCCA
>JABSTQ010004240.1:0-27950 GCA_013358835.2 Ixodes persulcatus
GGTCGATCTAATAAATACAAATACTCTCCTCTTGCTCTGCCCATTAAAAATTGGAATTCTCTCCCAAACGACATAGTCACCAAACAGAACGAAATAATATTCCGCGATGTTTTCAGCGACATGTCTGCTTGTGTTTGCTATAAATTGCGCACTGAGTCCACAGTTCTGTTGTGCCCGGTTACTGTAAAGTTTGTTCTGAATTCTCTGTAGTTCGTTTTTAGTTTTTGTTTATTGTTAAGTTTTAACCTTGGTTAGGTCTTTGATCGCCATTCTATCATTGCATTTGTTTGTATTTTGCTACCCTCTAGTAATACGTTCGAAAGAACGTCTTTGAGACCAATAAAACTTGAACTTGAACTTGAAGTAAAAGGTCATTCTCAATCATTCTCCGAAAGCAAATGTGCCACTGCGGACATCTTAGCACCGATTTCAATCAAAAGTCACTGTGAGGATGCAATCGAGAGCTGGAAAAGTGCAGGGATATTTTCACGGGGTTATAAAACTAAAAAATAGTTCCATCGTATTTAAGGGAGCGCGAAGCCTAGGACCAATTTGCAAGTTCCAAAAGGCAATCTGCTCGTTAAAACCGTAACACGGCCGTATCGGTGAACTCTAGAAGTGTAGTGGTGAGTAAAATGAGATCAAAAGCATTGTTCGAAACGAAAACGTTATTTATTCCCGCGTTTTAATTTGGATTTCAACCGTAGAAGCTTCCTTGTCCGCCGCAGGATCCGAGCCCGCCGTATCCGCTGTACAGACATGCATGGCGCAGACTGCTTTCATATCCGAGCCCGTAGCCGCCGTAGTCGCTGTAGTTGCCGGTTACACAGCCGCCGTAGCCGCCGTGGCGGGCGTGGCCGCCGTAGCTGGCGTAGCCGCCCTAGCCTTCCTAGCTGGCGTAGCCGGAGTAGCCGCCGTAGCCGGCGTGGCCGGCGTAGCAGCCCTAGCCGCCCTTGCCGGTGTAGCCGCCGTAGCCGGTGTAGCCGCCGTAGCCGGTGTAGCCGCCGTAGCCGATGTAGCCGCCGTAGCCGGTGTAGCCGCAGTAACCGGGTAGCCCGCCGATGCCGGTGTAGCCGGCCGGAGCCGGCGTAGCCGTCGTAGCGGCGTGGCCGCCGTAGCCGGTGTAGCCGCCGCCAGCCGGTGTAGCCGCCGTAACCGGCGTAGCCGCCGGAGCCGAATGTAGCCGCCGTAGCGGGTGTGTAGCCGCCGTAGCCGGTTGATAGCCGCAGTACCGTGCGTAGCCGCCGTAGCCGATGAGCCGCCGTAGCCGGTGTAGCCGCCGTAGCGGTGTAGGCCGCCGTAGCCGGCGTAGCCGCCACTAGCATTCCTAGCTGCGTAGCTGCCGTAGCCGGCGTAGCCAGCCGTAGCCGGCGTGGCTGGTGTAGCCTACGTCGCCGCCCGAGCTGCCCTAGCCGAGGTAGCCTGCCCGTAGCACACCAGTTGCAGGCGTAGCCGGCGTAGACGGCGTGGCCGCCGTGGCCGCCCTAGCCGCCCTTTTGGAGCCTCCGAGCACCCCGGCAACAGCCACGATGAGGATAGTCAGACGAACCTGCAGGCGAATTCCATGATGAGTTTAACAAATTGCAATGCGACGTTTTCAAACCGATATTCAAGTCTACATTTTTGCATACAGTGGCCATTATTTTTTTTCTCATGCGATTTAAAAAATGTGTGGGCGGATATTGACGCGCGCCGGGTCGAACAATCAGCGCTAAGTCACGGAATATTTGAAGACTAGCGTTTCTTTTACTCGGGGCATAACTTTTATCATTTCGTCCTAGTTTCTTGTTCTCGAAGTGCCTGTGCATTCTCAATCCGAACGCCCGGTGCTCGAACCTTCTGGGCCGATTTTTATCGATGCCGAAGCACACTAGACAAGGAGCTTCCCGTGACCTTGCAGAGTCAGTCTCTCTCTCCCTTCCTGTTACGCCTCCAAATCGCCGCCCGCTTTTCTGCTGTCTCGACGCTCGTTATTTGTTTTGTTTGGCACAAGTTTGCCAATTAAACCTTTATTTTCTGTTCAATATTTATCGCCTCTTCGCTTCAACCCCGTTTCACATGCAGCGACTGTGCCAAAAACAATCGGTGCTACAGCCGACGCAGCGAGTGCAAGGGCAACGTTTGGTTTCACAAGCTCCAACAACCGCGCGATTTCTGTCGGCGCGGACGGCTCTTCTAGTTGCAGCGGACATGAACCCGACGCGTTGCAGTTTGCATAAAATACAACAAAAAGTTGTAATAAACACAAATGTTTTACAAAAACAACATGTAACTAGAAATGTCTAATAATAAACATTAAACCAAAAGCTTTTAGGTGTCTAAATTTATTTTCGAATGCGCACCTATCGCGGATGAAAGCTGGCTAATGAACTGCCGGTTGACGAGAAAGCGATGGCACCGGCTCTGCGACAAAATAGTAACTTAGTGGAAACCAGTCGCAGAGCCGCTGCGAGAGCACGACTATGATATTAATCGCACATTTACTCCAAATCGTACCGATTTCGAACGAGACTCGCAGCATGTGAAACAGCTTTTACTCCGTAACAATATTCACCCTTAGGGACACGCCTAATTGACAATGAGGCAGCAATGCAAAAAGCGCAAAATAAACAAAGACAAGAGAATAAACACAAGGAACACCTGCACTGTCTACTTTCTTGTCTCGACCTTTTTTGCGCTATTTTATTGTGTATCTATAAAAATGCACCAGTTTTCTAAGAAACCGCGTTCCGGAGCGCGTTCCTCCGAGGAAGAACGCCGCCGTTTCATCTCGCATCGGTGGAACTGGAACGAAAACTCGCTACGTTTTCGAGAAAACGACACGAAGAACGGCGTTTTTTATTTATTTATATATTTAACTGCAAATTTACCCGAACTTATTTAATCATTTAGAACTTTTATTATACTCCATTTGAAACTCCGATTTCAAGAGATGGGGAAGTTTCCGGGGGATCATCAAAAACAAAAAACGGGAACAAATGTGACCGTCGCGGCTCGACACGTAGCTCTATGTAAATATTTTGACTTGATTCATTTATTTTATCTATGCATTATCCAGCACAATATTTCATAGAAATAAGCAAATGTACCATTAATTAAACAACACGTTCTGATCTTACGAATGGGACGGCAGCGTGTTCCTTGCGATCCCCTGGGACTTGTGACGGAAACCCGTTCCCCGATTGAGAAGGAACGAGGAACGTGATTTTATTCCCGTTTTTGAGGAACGAGTGCAACAGCGATAATCTCCAACTAGCACTTTAGCGAATGGTCAGCAATACACGTTAAAAGGTCCGCGTGCACACTGGCCCAGCAGATCCCACTTCATACCGTATGCTTTTATGTGACCTTTTCCCTTTTAGGTTTTGAACTCTCTGATGAGATTGTCGACGCGCGACAATATTCAAGAGTAAATATTTCTTGCGTTTTTCTTTATCTAGGGTTCCGTGTTATCAGATAAATCCGAAAAAAATACGAAAAACGCTCGCCGTAAGATTGCCGTCAAGAAAAACGCCGACATTTGAAGTCACGATCGAAATATAAAAATGAAAAAGGCGGTATTTCACAAATACATTTTATAAAATCACAACGTCACCGGTCCTGAGAGGGCGTGTTAATTTCCTTTACAGTCTCGGACCACTGACAAAAATGGGTTTACCTTTTAGCTCGTCAAGGTTCGTTGTCTTGGTCATGACCAAAGCCATTGTTTAAATTTCGATTCTGGGCCACACTATTTGTGTGCTCTTTAGAGGAACGAGGGGAACTGTTTTGTGAACAGCGGTAGCTATGAACTCGCATATTTCAATGGAGGGAGAGTGCAGCTGAAGCTCCCATACTTCCCCGCGACTACGTTCAGGAGTTTAGTTATTTCAAAGTATCGACTGTTATTGAAGCGACACTTTTTTGCAATATCTGTCGTGGGATAGTTAGCCTTGCCAATCGTAATGCGCCAATGCCAAATACCGCTGATCAAACAGCATTCGATAAAGGTGAGTTCTGATGACCGATGGTGAGTTCTAATGAACGATAAACAAAGATTAAAAGTCCGGACTTTTAATCTTTAAATTTTGAAAAAATGGCAACTAAGTAAAATTAAGCTTCGAATGTCAGAGAATTAAAAAAGTAACAAAAATATCTTCCGATAAGCCCAGTCTTTTTAGCGTGAAAAAAAGCTCCGAAATACAAGCTCCTAATTTCACTAGAAATAAACTCAGAAAAACGCAATCATACCAATATCTGATAAGAAATGTATCTTGTCTACCATCAACTTTAAAAAAAGATACTCAACATTTATTTATAGTGTAAAGATGATGTGCCGTCGTCCACTCACGAAAAACGAGAGCATTATGATTGATCTTATTCTTTTTTTATGCTGCTTGTGAGAGCGGATTGTGTTTTGTTAGGTATATTCGAGCGGTCACTTATCATGTCTAAAATAAATTACTATGCGGTTCATTATTGCTAGAAACAAACAAATAGCAATTTTTTTTTAAATTAAATGCTTATATAAGAATATCTCAACTCACCCTAAGTAAGTATTAATATAAAGACGATCATAGTTTAGTTCCCCACATATACGTAACAGCCGAACTTCAATATGGCGATTTGAGGCTCTCAACGTCTATAAATTGCGACATGACATCTGTATTTTTACGCCGATTTTAGGATCATTTTTCGGCAAAGGGTGTATTTAGAACCTTTTCAATTAAAATTTAAATGATAAAATGAAGTGGCATGTCTGCGTTGTAATTCAATATATTTTAAAATCCTTATACTTAGTGTCCCATTCAGTATATAAAAATGCATTTGAAAACGTGTCGTTCAAAAATACAAATAAATGATTTCCATCAATAAATAAAATACTTTAAAACACCGTATATACGTTAGAAAGCAGCATATACAAAAATGGTGCCTCTCACCAGAGTCGTCATGGTTTTCAGTCGGTTGGTCTCTCTGTAGGCTCTTGGCTGAAGTGTGACAGTGCACGTGTGCTTTCGGTGCGCTTGCGTTGTTTTATATAGAAAAATAACCCTGGCGGTGGACGGCGAGTCGTCTTCATATTCAGCCACGCGAATGTAATTTTACAATAAAAATAATAAACAAAGACGCGGACTATAATTGAAATGCAGACATGCATTCTAGACGTATTCCGTAGTAGCTAAAATGTAAGTAAAATGCCGACACGTGGGTGGCAGTGCTGTGACACAGTCAACTCATCCACTCGTTTTCGTTATGCCGGTGTTTCCTTCCGCCATCACACGTGTGCTGCTTGCTGCCCTACTGTGCCTTCCCAAGCGTCACCTCAGAATGTGTGCCAACGTGCTATGGACGCGATACCGGTGACTGATCAGTCCTCCCACAGCGTGACGGCTCGTGCGTCAACGTCAACTCCCTCGACCGGAAACTGCACCCTCGACCAGAGATGTACGTAACGCGTTACAAGTAACGAGTTACTTTAACCCATTTAATATTTTATGAAACGACTAACCTATTTAGTTACTTTTAAGGCCAAGTAACGAGTAACTATATCTTGTTATTTTTGAGGAGTAATGAGTACAACACCGCTTAAACGGCCTTGTTTTTATTCTAATCTGAGTATGCGTCTATTGCGAGAACGGTAGGTGGGCAACCCGAAAAACTACGAAACTGTATGACAGTACAGCAAAGCATATCGCTGAACACGTCAGTCGAACAGTTCGACTGACGTGTCCAGCGATTAACAATTCTGTACGGAACTCTACAGCTGGGAATGCCCTTCAGCCAGCGAATACAATAGGTTCGTTGGTTGACCTTCTAGAACCGAGTAGGGACCGAGTGCAAACCCGGAGGTTGCCAACGCGGGAAGGCGCATGATTCACTGTCAACTTCGAACTTTAGAAGTAGAGGGAATACAGGGGAGAGGGGAATCCCAGATCCACCAGCTCTTGCTGAGACACAACACTGCCGTTCTTTCGATCGCGTCGGTAGAAAGACTCTTCTGCGTCACCGGAGATGCATTTTCAAGGAAGCGGGGAAACATAACTGATGAAAAATTCCGAGAGGCAGCTACTGCTTAAGTGCAACGACTACTAAAAAGAAAACAATAAACCATGAAACAAAAACAGTTGTGCACTTGGTCGTCAAAGTAACGTGAAAAGTAACTCGTTACTTTCGAGAATCGGTAACGAGTAACGTAATTAGTTACTTTTCGAGCGAGTAACGAGCGAGCAACGAGGTCACAGTCGAAGAAACAAAAGAGCTTAAAAATCAGATGACGAGTTTTGAAAACAATGTTACGTGAGTACAAACCGAGCTCATTGAATGCCAAGGAAACTTGGTCGACTTAGAAGACCGAAGCCGCCGAAAATATCTTATGTTTTTTGGTGTTCCCGAAGATGCCGGTGAAACGGCAGATATACTTAAATCAAAGGTACTAGAAGGTATCTTCGCAGAAAAACTCGGAATTCGTACAAACTCTGTCGAACGATTGTACCGGGTACGAAGAAACACAAAGGGGAGCCAGCCTGTTATTGTTAAGTTCTTCGACTACAATGAAAAGGATAATCTTCTAAAAAAACGCAGACTACTAAAAGGTAGCGAAGTAACACTTGAGCACGATTATTCATGGGTGATGCTTCAAAAGCTCAAACAGCTGTGGAAAAATAGCAAACAAAATTGTGATAACGGGGAAACAGTTTTTCTGATACATGATGAAGTAAAAATGGGAAACGACATTTTCGAATGGGATGACACCAAGGGGCAAGTATGCAAAAAAAAAAAAAAAGAACAGCCAACTAACCGAAGGAACGTTAAATGACGCCATCACCTTTAAGAAAGCACCCTAAGGAATCGTTGAAGATCTTAAGTCTTAATGCTCGGAGGATCGTGAATAAAGTAGATGGCCTGGAACTTATCTTGCCAACTCATGATCCCCATGTTGTTGTTATAACCGAAACGTGGCTACACAGTGGTATTGGTGAAAGCGAAACTATCCCCCCTTCATACAGGATTATTAGAAAAGATAGAGGATCAAGGGGCGGTGGCGTTGCAGTCAAATTAAGAGATTCGGTACAATTGACGCCAATGAATTGTGTTATCAGTGGCGAGGTATTATGGTGCAGCTTGACATTCCACGGAAGAGTTTTTACTTTAGGCGCTGTTTACAGGCCACCAAATGCCTCGCCAAAACTTTTAGAAGGTTTATATGATTACATGGCAATGCACTTCACCGATAAAACTAGGTTATTTTAACGGGAGACTTCAGCCTGCCTAATGTTGATTGGGCATCCGGTAAAGTAGGTAAAACAGAAGTCGCATCCTCTGAACTTCTGAAAGATATCTCTCTTTGTTTTAATATCCGACAACTAGTGAACGCCCCAACTAGAGTATCAGACACTAGCCAAGCAACGTTATATCTGCTTTTTGTTAGTAATGCGATCGAAGCTGATGTGGTCGACGTTATTGACGGGGTCTCTGATCATAAAATGCTGGTATTCACTATCCAACTTTCTAAATCGCCGTTAAGAAACACTTGCCCGGGTAATGTGGTTCGAGATTTTCAAAACGCGGATGATGTGTCTATTCTCGACTACCTAGAATGGCATTTTGATGGTTTTAGTTCACTTTCTGAGATCAGTGAGGTGTGAGGAAAATTTAAAAATATTGTATTCCCCTGTGTATATAATTTTGTCCCATCAAGAAATGTGAGAGCAAAGAGGGTCCATCCTTGAATTACGAGGGAAATCCTACAATTAAAACAAAAAAAGAAAACGCCGAAGGAGAAGCCGTGTGAAAACTTTCACGGAGAAAGCCGACTTAGGGCGAAAACTAAAGAATCTTATCACACAAGCTAGACAAAGCTGTTGTGGTAACGCACTCTCACGGTTTTTGATGGAATCCCCACAGAAAGTTTGGCGCTTCTTTTCATCACATAAGAGGGTGACTTTGCAAATTACACTTAATAACGAAGCTATTTATTGTCCCCTTCAAATTGCAGCTGAATTCAACAAATACTTTCAGACCGTTTTTACTGCGTCACGTGACCCATCGGAAGACCTTGCCTATTTTTCTTTTCAGTCAGAAATGCCGGATCTTGTTCTGTCGGAGAGTTGTATCTTTAACTTGCTTTTGAACTTAAACGATAAAAAGGCGTCTGGCCCAGACGATATTCCGAATGCGTTTCTAAGACGATACGCAGAGTGGAGGTCCCGGTAATTAATTGCAATTTTTGAAGCTTCACTTCGGCAGGGCAAGTTACCGGCAGGTTGGTTATGTGAGAAAGTTGTGCCAATTCACAAGTCTGGGAACAAGATGGCAGCTGAAAATTACCGTCCTATATCTTTAACAGCGACATTCTGTAAACTCCTAGAACATATTATATCGAAACATATTATTCACTATTTGGAAGAAAATAACTTACTTTATAAGCATCAGCACGGGTTTAGGCAGGGTCTATCAACGGTCGCGCAGCTACTTGAATGTGCGCAAGAGTTTGCGTCTGTTAATAATAAACGTGGCCAAGTGGATGTAAAATGCATGAATTTTTCAAAGGTCTTTGACCGTGTTCCGCGTGACAAATTGCTTGAAAAGCTGCGTAAATTAGGTCTTAATAGGAGCTTGTTAATATGAATACGTTCATATTTAAGGAACCGAACGCAGTATGTCAGTTATAACAATGTATACTCTTCCCCATTGACAGTTTATTCAAAAGTACCTCAAGTTCGGTTTTAGGACCACTCTTATTTTTAGTTTATATTAATGACATAGCTTCGAATCTGCCACCTTCTGTGCATGTTAAACTTTTCGCGGATGACTGTTTGCTCTTTACTAAAATTACTGCAGTTCGTGATCAAGAGTTACCAAATGAGTCATTGGGGGTAATCAGTTCATGGTCTACTACACGGGGCATGGCTATTAATTTTACGAGACGGTATTTTGTAGTATTACCAGCAAGAAAACATTTTTAGATTTTCGTTATACTATAGGGAGCACAGAACTTGCAAAAGTAAATCAATTTAAGTATCTAGGTGTGCTTTTTAATACTACATTACACTGGAATAGTCACGTGGACTATATAAGTGCAAGGGCGTATCAAAATCTAACGTTTCTTAGAAGGCACCTGAGACATGAAAATAAAGATGTGAGATTAACTGCATATAAAGCATATGTGCGTCCGATATTGGAATACGCAAGTTGCGTATGCGACCCCTACAGGAAAAAAGCAGGTCACACAAATAGAAAGAATTGAGAACCTTGCCCTACGGTATATTTTTTTCAGAATATAGGCGTACGTCGTCTGCTACTGCAATGAGAGCTGAGGCGCAGCTGAATAACAATAATAATAATAAGAAGAAATATTATTCACCTTATAAACATATTTCATATGCAGGCGCGCAAAAGCACTAGTGTGCTTGTATGCGGGACCTGGCGTCCAGCGGGCTGCTACACTGAAATCCTCTTATTGTGTGCATTACTGGCACTCAAAGAAAATAAAAATCAGACAAGAAGAAAAGAGACAAAACTCAGTGGAATGCTAAAATAAAGCCAATTACTCTTCAAAATTCAAACACCACTCTTTTAGTTCATATTTGACTTGTTTCAGTGACTCCATGTTATGGTAAGTGTCTGGAAGCCTATTAAAATAAAATGGGACGTAATATGCCCGTGTTTTTTCCCATAATTTGTATAAAACTTCGGAATAACAAAACGTTCTATGCGCTCTTGTGTTCGTTCCTTTTCTAATACGATTTTAAAGTTGCTCTTATAATAGTTCTTTACTAAAATAACACAAAAGCCTGGAGAACAAAGAAAAATTTGTAGATTGAAAGAATTATTCGAAATGGTAAACGGACTGACAAAAGTTTATTATGAAAAATATTTGTTGCGTTCAACAGCCCGTTCGCAAAGAGCGAGCAACACCAAAGCAATTGCACCGTATCAATGCAAGAATGATGTGTTCAAGTATTCATTTTTTTCTGCAGAACAATTATTGATTGGAACGCTCTGCCACAAGAACTTGTCAGTTGTTGCAGCCCTCAGCTGTTTGGAGTCCAATAACTGATTTTTTAAAGAAATTAAGTACTGCATGTAAAAAGTAGGTGCGGGCACTTCGAATTGATTGCGCACGCTTTACCCGCACAGAGTGTGTGAGTGTGTATTTATTATGTGCTTTTATGTTGCCTTTCCTGCGTAGACCGAAAGGTCCGCAGTATTGTAAATAAATAAATAAAAAATCAAGTGATGTCTTTCTCGTACAGCTGCCAAGCACGCAGTGCTGTGTTTCCATTAATGTTGAGTGTGTTGAAGTCATGCATTCCTTGTTGGTGGTGCTGTTGTCCGGTGACGTGGAGACCAACCCGGGACCTACCGAAGCTATACCTGCTGAAATAAAAAAAGATGTCTGTTGGCCAATCTCAGATCATTTCCGATGTACAAGACCTCAAAGCCCAAATGCCAACCGCGGACAGAAATATAGCGAATCTGAATTAGCGTATGGCCGAACTAGAGGTTCATTACAAAAAAAATTTGAAACCTTGCAATCTCACCTCGAGACGGCACGCGCTGGTACCAATCAAACAGCCCATATGATCTTCGAGATGAACGCCCAAATGGACGATGCTAAAAACCGTTCACGGAGAAATAATTTATTAATTTACGGTGTTCGTGATCCCGTCCAACATGAGACTTAATTCTGTCCAGTCCGAAGAAAGAGTAATTCACTTATGCTCTGATCACCTCCATGTGACTCTTAAACCTAGAGATATAGAACGAGTTCACCGTATCCGCCATTACGCCAACGGACGCTGTCGTCGTTTAATCGTGAAACTATCGTTTTCTAAAACTAAGGAGGCTAGTCTTTCGAAGAGCCGTAAGTTAAAGGGCACCGCCTTTACCATGGGTGAAGATTTCTCGCGCCCCGTCCAAAACGCCCGGAAGCACATAGTTGCATTTGCTTAAAACAAGGCAGCCCCATTCTCACTACGCTACAAAACACTATTCATTGGAAAGCAACGTGATATGTTTGACGAGCTGTCACAAACTGTAAAAGAAATTGCACAACAATCATCAATCTATCGCCGACCGATAAACCGTCCTCGATAGACCATTCGCTATATTACCCAAGCATCAAGGAGAATACAGGAATTGGTGTTCCACGCGCCACACACGCACGCCTTCACCGTAGAAAATATTCGAAGTAAAAAAACAAAAAAAGCGTGGACGAGCGCACGTGCACGATACAATTTGTTTTAGATTTTTGCTTTAGAATATGTACTACCGCTGAGGCCAGCCCGTGCGCCGCGTGGAACACCAATCCCTGCATTCTCCTTGATGCTTCGGTAATATAGCAATAGGTCTATTCACCCCTTGTGTAAATACTTCCTTATATGTTATCTTTACCAACATACGGAGCTTCCTTTCGAAACGGGATCTTGTATCGAATCTCGTGTCGTCGTCTGAGAGCAATATATTACTACTAACTAAAACATGGTTGACTGCCGACGTCACTGATGCTGACGTCCTGGCTGACTTGCCAAATTTTCACCCCTTCCAAAATGATCGTAAAGGCGCACGAGGTGGAGGTGTACTCATCGCCGTTAGCCAGCAGTTGTCCTGTTCTCCCATTACCATTCCATCTGATATTGAAGCATTGTGGCTCATCTGTCGGGCTTCTCTGCGAACAGTGGCACTGGACATCTGCTACAGACTGCCACATTATAGTACCGACTTTTCACATAAGCTAAATGACCAACTATATCAACTTTCTGCAGAGTACCAAATGCACAAATTCTTTTTGGTGACCTTAATCTCCCAACTATTAATTGGATTGACCCATCGCCCTTAACTGCAAGCAGACTTGTACCGTACGCATTACAAGTAATCAAATTACTTGTAATCGATTACTTTTTGGAGTAATTTTGTAATCAGTTGATTACTTTTATTAGGCAGTAATCACAAGAGTAATCTGATTACTTTTTGAAGTAATGAAATTACTTTTAACCGTTACTATTTTTCCACGGGACCCCCCCCCCCCCCCCGGCACACGCCTTTTTTTCTGAAATGACAAAAATAAATTTTGCTTTTTTTTTTTTCGAACGGAAAAAAGAAAGATTTTTGCGGAGCTGTAGGAAACGAGGTCAATCCCTTTCTATGTGGACTTTCTGTGGAATGTCCGTTTCTTTTGTGTTTTTTTTTTCGAGCTCGGACTGGAAGTGGGAAGTCCCAGGGAAGCCACAGTGCGTGACAAAAGCCATGCAGGGCGAAGTTTGAGGGAGCAGATTGTAGCTTTGTAAGTCCTTCGTTCAAAGAAGCCCCCTCACGCACACACACACAGAAATAAAAAAAAAATATCCTGCTTAGGGTACCTACTCGCAGCCCGTAGGTGAACCAGAACCGAAGAATGCCTAAAGCTGATGCAAAATATAACAAAGCCAGTGTAAATATTTCCCCATTTCCCCTACGTGGTCTTTGTGACAAGCAATGTTTCGAGTTGAGAAGTGATCGGGGCGATCTCTTCCGCTAATGGATACTAGACATGATCCGTTTCAAATCCTGGAGCTGCTGCTCTTTTGTATAACATGCGAGCTTATCCACATGTGAGTAATAAAATGAGCGACGCAAACTTTGAGCGACAACCCTTGCTCAAGCTTAACAAGATCTAGAACCCCTCCGCTTCCCCCCCCCCCCCCCACACACACACACACACTGGCGAACGCCCAAATCTTTAAACTTCTTCAAACGAATTCTATGCTTGTGTCCGCATTGTGAAGGTGCAACGAACACGAAGAGGGAACCAGTTTTTCTTCTTCAATGCTTGTGCAAATGTGAAATATAGGTTGGAAGTAGTTCATTGTTATGAGCGCGAAAGATGTGTCTTCACACATTAAAGTAATCGGAAAATAACGGTTACTTCTTTAAGTAATGTCCAATTACTTTTGCCGTCGAGTAATCAAGTAATCTCATCGAATACTTTTAGCCAAGAGTAATAGTAATTGTAATCGATTACTTTTTTTAGTAACGTGTACAAGACTGACTGCAAGCAACTCAGAAGCCAGAGACTTCATTAAGGTTTGTCTCAATTTTAATCTCCACTTAGATGGTAACAGAACCTGCGCGCGTCTCTCACGAATCTGCAGATATTTTAGATCTCATATTGACCTATCACCCTGACAGTCTATAATCCATAAACTGCCTTTGAGAGATTAGTGACCACTAAATTATTCATGCTGTCTTTGAGCTTACCCCTGCAAAACGTCATACCGAAAAGAAAACGATTCGCCTGTATGATAAAGGATATGATGAAACTATAAATAACGAACTGAACACTTTTTTTCCAGTTTTTGAAGCGACATGTCAGAACATGTGTAGTCTTGAAAATTGGCTGATTTTTTTTAAATTTTAAAGTCTCTAGTGCTGTCCCCCCTGGATTACAGTGCAGCAGTATATCCGTCGGCACGACCATCTGCCTTAAACATGTTAGACACAATACATCACACGGGCCTGCGTCTGGCCAAAGGTGCTTTTCGCACGTCGCCCGGGCTGAGTCTGTATGCTGAAACGCATCAGATGTCCCTTGAGCGACGCAGAAAAAGCCTTAGTTTATGTTGTGCCTGCAAAGTTTATATCGACCCGCACCACCCTTCATTCTCCGCTCTGCAGACCTCTGCATCAATCCGCCTTTTTGAGTATAAGCCCAGTATTGTTCGGCCCCTGAGCCTTCGGGCTGAGAGCACGACAAGGTCGCTGCACCTTTCTTTTGATAAGGCTCGTTTGCTGAGACAGGCCTGTAGGTTTGCTTCTTTTGACTTGGTGTCAATCTCTTGTGATCGGTTACTTTCATAGTACAGCAAAAAGGTCGTTCCTCCTCTTGTTCTCTGGTTGGAGTTCGCAGAGCTAGAGCAGAAATATAGGGACTATCTCCACTTTTACATTGATGGCTCGAAAACATCCACTTGTGTAGACTGTGCAGTTTACTCTCTCGCTTTCAGTAAAGTTAAGCAACTCAACCCTCAAGCAACTATTTTTACTGCTGAATCGTATGGTATCCTTATGGCCGTACAGTATGTTTTAGAAAATAACATCAACAAAGCAGTTCCGTTTGTTGATTCGCAAAGCGTTTTCTTAGCTATTTCATTTTTAGCAGACAGCAAGAACACTCTTGTGCAAGAGGTTCGTGTTCAGATTCACAAAGCTTTCCAGCTACGACAACTTATAAAATTCTGCTGGGTGCCCAGTCATGTGGGCATTCCCAGTAACGAGAGTGCAGACCACCTTGCACTTTCTGCCAAAAACTACACAGAATCGTCTTTTCACCTGCCACACCAAGACCTCAAGCCAGACTTAAATGAGTCAATTATAAAGTTATGGCAGCTGGATTGGGACATACAGATTGTTAACAAACTTCATATTATTAGCCCCAACTTAGAATTGTGGGAGAGTTGCTTCCATAAGGACCGTCGTTCAGAAGTTCCTTTTTGCCGCTTGAGAGTTTGTCATTCCCGATTGACTCACCTGAACTTGCTCTGAGGTGAAGATGTAAATCTTTGTTAAAAGTGTGGAAAAATGTTAACTGTCTTTCACATCCTGTGGAATTGCTGATTTTTTATCATCAAGGTCGATGTTATTTTCTTGAACCTTTCAGAAGCCACCTTCCATTTCATCCTTAATTTTTGCTTGGCGATAAGCTTGTAAAGCAAATTTGCTCGCGCTTTAAGTTTCCTACATGCAATTGGCTTTTCGCACCTGATAGAGATAGACAACTAAGTTTAAACGCAACTGCTAGGCTGTTTCGTAGCGCAATATGGCTAAAGTCGCTCTTGTGCCATTTAACCCCAATCATCCTCAACCACGTTTGAGAACTACTGGTATCAAACATACAATAAAAATTATATGTAATATGTTGCTTGGACATATAGATCAGTACATTTAAAAATATTAAACGCTTTAAATTCTATTTGAAGATGGGAAGTATGGTCCTCGTAATTTTTAGCCGTACTAATTAATTTATTACTGGCCGTGTCACGGGACAAGCGCCGAACTTGTTATCAGGGCTCACACTCAGTTATCGTGACGCACGCTCTGTAACTTCTTCATCCTTTCCCTCTTTTTTACCTTCTTTCCATTACACCTTACAAATAGTCAAATCATTCCTTGGCTTAGATTTAAAACACAATCACATAAAGTAAAGAGGATGCTTAGACGGGATGTTATATTTAATATCTAAGGGTTTTCCTCCATATACCAGATTGACTAAGCTTAAAAAATGTGAAATCCCAAATGAATATATTTCTTAAATTGTTTCTCGTGAATTGAAAACTTATAGATACTTACATGCAACCGTTTATGAGGAATGACAGAGTCCTTGGCGTAATAAGATATTTTATTTGTGCCGAGATTCCTAGCACTAAATTTCAGCTTTTTCTAGCTCTCCATTCTCCACGCACAGGAAACCTTGAGAAGGTAGACTTGTTTAAACCTACTGATAATTGTTTGTTTACTTGTTTAAAAAACAAATTCCATATATTCCGAGAAATCGCATAAAATAATCGTGGCACGTTTTCTGGGACAATTCGTGGAATAAAAAGATCTCAAATAAATGTCAAAATTCTAATTGATTCGCTTTCTATGCAGACATGAACACGTCACCCCCAAAAAAGTAACTTCGCGCCGTTACTGGTTGCGCCTTCGAAAAGTAACTAAATATGTTATTCATTACTGATTCTAAGAGGAATCGAGTTACTTTGCATCAAAAATAGCGAGTTAATGTTCTCGTTACTTTGACTACCGTATACACAACTGCTTTTGCTTTATGGTTTATTGTTTTCTTTTCAGTAGTCGTTTCATTCAAGCACTCGCTGTATCTCGAAAGTTTCATTAGTTATGCTTCTCCCTTCATTGAGAATACATTTCCGGCGACGCTGAAGAGGTGTTCTACTGACGCACTCGAAGGAACCGCCTAGTTGTGCTTCAGGAAGAGCCGATGAGCCTGGGGTTCCCCTCTCTCTTTTGTTCCTCCTGCTTATAAAGTTACAAGTTAACAACGGGTTCCGTGCCCTCCCGCGTTGGCAAACTCCGGGTTTGCCTCCGCACTGCACAAGATTCTACAAAGTTTAACCAACGAACCTTATTGTGTTCTCTGGGTAAAGAACATTCCCAGCTGTAGAGTTCAACTGACGTGTTCAGCGATAAACGCTGGTATACTATCATACCGTTCAGTGGTTTTTCGGGTTGCCCATCGCCCTTTGTCGCAATCACACCAATCACACGTTTACAAGTAACTAAAAAAAGTAATTAAGATAAGTCACTGAGTAATAGACATCAAAAGGAATTTGAGTACAGTAGAATTTACTCAAATGTAAAGTAATTAATGAAAATACTAATTACCGTAAAATGTAGTGAATTATTTTGAGGTTACTTTTATATGTTTTCTTTACGCTAACAAGAAAGTGCATAGGTTCTGATCCGTTAGCGAAGTTGTGCTAGCCAAATATGAATTGGCTTGTTTTTTTTTTTCACAGAAATGCTTTAATAGCTGGTTCTGCTTCTGCGTGCCTAACTGTTTTGTACGTTTTTGTTTGTTTGGTCAATGATAAACTGCAAAAGTATCATTTTTACTTTGAGGTTCAGCACTGCCTGAGCTTGATTTTTTAGACGGTGTTTGCTTCTTTACAGTGTTGTGTAAAGTATGTCTAAAAAGTACTTGAAGAAGTACAAAGTAAATGAGAGGTTATGTACTTTAAGTAAAGTAGTAAGTACACCCGGTGCAATCTACTCGGAACTAACGCACTCTAAATACGATATATTTCAAGATTAAGTACAGGTACTTTTAACACAATCGTTCATCATGCCCTTTCATTCTCCATGCAGTGTTTTTTAACTGATATGCAATGCTCCAGGGGTAATCAGAGGTGCATCATTTTTGTTTACGGAAATATCAGCAATTATTGTATGAAGTCAAGTCGCCACAGAGTGGTTGCTTTACTCTAGCTCATGAGCTATTTGACACGATACACTTATAAGGTACTTATTTGTGTCGGTCTTGTAACGCCATTACTACACTCAAAGAAATGACCAGATGACGTCCCGAAAGAGCGTGATTTTCACACGACGATACGCCATTTTCGTTCTCAAATTCAAGGGAATTCACATTGAAGTCGGGTGTTCTAGTTTCCTCAGAAAGTATCACAAACCTTCTTTAGTAAACAAGTAGTGTATTATGATGCACGACTGAGCCAATAACCAATATAGATATGTTTCCGATATTGGGGTATCCGGTGTCTGACGACGATCCTGTCTACGATACGGATATCCGGCTACGCCACGTTCCCACTCCCATGGCCCCCTTCCCACGGCCCCGTCCCATTATTTCGGGACCTTAGTTATTCGCAATAGGGTTGGTGAGATGATGTATGATGTCAGAGTTCGCTCATACGTCAGGTAGAAGCGACCAATTTGCCACTGCTGTTCAGATACCTGAACAGGAGTGTCGATTTCGTGCTTAGACGTTGGGTAGTCAGGCGCGCACAATTTTAATCTGGGCTTTTAGGCGCATGCGTTGTCACCTCCGTTCATAGATAGCTCGCGTCTTTGTTGCTAAGCGTCTTTGTTGTTAGGGTATGAGCGACATCCGGCGGCTTGTGTGTGATCTTGTGACATCTTATGCTGAAAATTTAAATTGCTCGCATTCCTAAGGCTTGCTCATCCGTATTTTTGGGCGCAATTCAAGTCCAGGCTTTATGCGAGTGAGTTGCCGATTCCGTTTTTAGATGGCGCGCACCTGAATCCC
This sequence comes from Ixodes persulcatus, assembly GCA_013358835.2. Classification (NCBI taxonomy): domain Eukaryota; kingdom Metazoa; phylum Arthropoda; class Arachnida; order Ixodida; family Ixodidae; genus Ixodes; species Ixodes persulcatus. Next base: position 17,762 of record JABSTQ010004240.1, read on the forward strand.
TGACAGAAGGCGACAGCTCTCGCGCGCGCGTCATCTCTAGCTAATTTTAGCGTTATCTCTCTGCTGACTGTAGCAGATTCAGAACAGAAAATAAAACGTAGCGTGGCCGCATACTAACGCTCAGGACGAGACAAATATTGTGTTTGTTTGTTGGTGTTTTTTTTTAATTTCGTTTGCTTACAAACAGACGCGGCTTTTAATTTTTTTTTTCGCTCTACGCAACACAGAAACCATTGAAAACACTTTACAGAAGAATGTACAAGACAAACAATTTCAAGACACATCCGAGGAAGAAAAAATTAAACGCCGTGCGTCTATTTATATCTGTGCGTGTTTTTCGAGTGAACGAGAACTAAAAAAATGAAACACCCTATCTGTCTCGTCTTTCGCGTATGGATGTGGACACGCTCCTGTCCATTTTCTGTACCCAATATGCTACGGTCAGCAAAGAGATGATGCAAAAATTAGCTAGAAATGACGCGCGCGAGAAAGTTGTCGCCATCTACCAGGGTTAAAACCCCTCTATTCTGGGAAAAGTGGCGTTCTTCATTGTTGTGGAACAGCTCAAAACTCGTGCTGCGCGCCACTTCTTTGAAGAACATGGCGTCTGAAATCTATCCCAGCTCAGTGAAGTGCTGTGCCGCCTTCATCTTCTCAAGGGCTACACGTTGCACGTGCCTCGTGCATCGACGCACCTTGCGCACTGTTTTTTATTGTAGTGGGCTGGATCGCAGATCGGGAGTCCGTCGCTGTCGCCACCGGCGGCCATTGCTTGACACCAGGCAATTCACGCAAGTCTATGGGAGAAACGCACAAAAGTAAGAATATTGAAACATTTACGCTGTGCTCAGAGGCAAATATTTGATGGTGTGCTGCGATCCTTATGTCGGGTGTTTGGAGATCGAATCGGTATTTGTCGAATGTTGTGTCGCCGATTAAAACAAATTAAAACAAACAAACGTACCGGTGCACCGTACGTCTGAGCTGCCAATCTTGCACTCGTAGTGGACTAAACGTAAGACCTGGCCGTCAATGAGACTGTACTCGGGGAAGTCCAGAAGTTGATGAATGACAAAGAAGGTCCATCTCGACAGCGGTTTTCCGGGAGTGAGCAAATTCCGCGTAGCAAAGCCTTCGAGCTTGTCGTCTGCTAAACCCAACTCAACGAAACCGCCACCGACTCCGCGGTAACTCTAGGTAACTCTTGCCTCATCGAGCTGAACTACATTTTGTCCCCAGCGGACTCACTCTGGACCAAAAAATATTTATTTTTAAGAATTGTGAGGGCTGTCAGATCAATTGTTCGTACGCAAGCTATTTCCTCAATGGCTTATCGGAAAGCAGCCGAAACGTTTCAGTGCCGACAACAGCTTAGAAACGGGAGAAACGACACTTTTTTCTTGTTTTTCCCGTGAAGTCCCAAACATTTCGTGGGGTCAATCAATGGCCGCCGGTGGCGCCACTCGGCCCCAGCTGCCGACGCCGCGGTCCGCGATCCAGCCTACTACAATAGAGATCTGTGACCTTGCGCTACTTTTAATATATGACGGGTTTTTAACAGGGGATCCAGGTGCCCGCCATCTACAAATGGAATCGACAACTCACACGCAGAAAGTCCGGACTTGAATTGCGCGCGAAATTATGGATGAGCACGCCTTAGGAATACGAGCACTTTAACTTTTCAGCACCAGAAGCCACAACATCACACCCATGCCGCCAGATGTCGCTCATACCCTAACAACAATGACGCTTATCAACAAAGACGCGCGCCATTTGTGAACGGAGGTAGCAAATCATGCGCCAAAATGCCCAGATTTTAATTATGCGCACCGCACTACCCACGATCGCATACAACGTCTCAGTAGGAAATAGACACTTGCTCCCGTGGTGGAGAGGTGCCGCGTCGGGCAACTGAAGGAAAGGCCGCTGGTTTGAAACCGGCCTAGGGACAAAAGCTAAAAGGCTTTTAAAATCCTGTTTCCGAAGAATCATAATTCCCAGTTGTCGCGTGACATGACGTCACAGATATTGGCGACTAGAATTGAATCTATCTATTGGCTGATGATCGGCTGTCGTGTGACGAACGATCATCGGTCGGTGATAAATTTATTGATCGATTATCAAAGCGTTTTTCAGATTGATCGATCGATCTGAAAAACGTTTCTTTTTTGACACAAACGATGATCAATCGATCATCGTTTTTATCGAAAAAGAAAAACGAAAACCGTTTTGCTTTTTCGAAAAAAAATATTGCAGTGGCTTAGCTCGGATATGACAGGATATACGTAGCGTGAGCGGTCGGGCACGTCGCTCAGCCTCCTGGCGACGCCGCTTTGCTAGACGTTCCTCCCTATGCTCCGGTGTCTCGGGAGCACGTTTAGCCTTCTTCTGCTTGTTCTTCCTACGCTCAACCGCTAATGGCCAGGCAACTACTTCGGGATCCGATGAGTGAAGCTTCTCCGCTCTTCTGCGCAGCTGAGCAGCAATTTCGCTCTCCTTCTCTATGGCTATACCACACTGGGAAACGCCCCGATATATGTGTACCCCCCTGATTCCTCTACGCATGCGCACAAAATGAGAGGCGCTATCAAGCGGCTCCGGTGCAGCGTCAGACTTGGCTTCTGCGCAACGGAGGCGCACAGCTGAGCACGCTCCGGCGCCAGTGCGTCTGCCGCGGCTATGACGTCACTCCTCTGGAATGCGCAGACCGGCGAGGCGCGCGCTGCGGCGGCGGAGGGCGCGGCGATGGCGGAGCGCGCGGCGGCGGGAGCTCCGGCGCGCCAGCTGTGCGCCGTGTGACGTCACTGCTCCTCTCGCACGTTTTTCAGATATCTGAATAGAAACGGCGAATTGGTCGCTCCTACGTGACGTATGAGCGAACTCTGACATCACCATCATGTGACCAATCCTCTGGCGTGAAATTTGGGGCCGAAATAAGGGGACCGTGCCGTGGGAAGGGGCCATGGGCGTGGGAACGTGACGTACCCGGATATCCATATCGTAGATAAATAGGGTCGATGTCTGAAACCGGATACCCCAATATCGGAAACATATCATATCGAAAACACATGTTATAGTATTGATTGCTCATTGGCTCAATCGTATATCATAATACACTGCTAAAGTACTTACATGCTCACAGAACGTACTTCAAGTAAAATGCACGTTTTATAAGCAGTGGTACTTGAAATACCATGTGCTTAAAGTATTTCCCAAAGTTGCTTCTTTATTATTTTTATATAAAATCGTTGGGGGAATTACTAAGGTTTCTGAAACGATCTTCGAATCTTTGAACATCTGCATATTATGAGATTTGAGAGGAAAGGCAACGCAAAAAGGTCACCTTTGCGTTGCCCTTTGGCACGCGATTTTTTTAGTAGAGCACATACTACGGGAGCACCAGATTAGCTTCAGAGCGGGTGCTGCATCTTGTTGCCTCCTTTGAGTGAAGATGGAGTGTGTACACCTCCTGTAGCGGGCGAGAGTTCCTACGTTGAGGAGAACCAGGGACCCGCCCTTTCTTCAAAATTATTAAGTCTACTCGAGCTTCGGGACACAAAGAAACACCAGTCGTCGGTGCTAATCCCACAGTTATTCGGCCTCTCTTGCGTTGTGTCTGTTATCTCCCCGCGCCTCGTAACAGTGTTGTTGCAGCGGGGGGCCCGTGAAACTTTTGGGGGGTTTCGGACTCTACAAACCACTTTCAATTCCGCCCCCCCCCCCCCGTTCTTACGCCAGATGCTTCCCCCTCTTTGCAAATATCAGATCATCTTCAAACTTCTTATCTCTTTTCGTGCGGGAATGTTGTTGATAGACAAAACAACCTCTAAAGTTCGAAAATAGTTTGTAATTTGAGTAGAAGTTACTTGGAAAAGGTTATTTAAGTAAACTACAAATTACCGAAATAAAAATGTAATTGAAAGTTACTAAACTACTCGGAAAAGTAGCTAAACTACAGTAAGTTGAGTAGAGTAGTTGAACTACGTACAAGTCTCGTCGCAATAGTCGCCTACTCAGGCTAGAATTAAAATGAAGCTTTTAAAACGATGTTGCACACGTTACTCATGAAAAGTAACGAAATACCTTTACTCGTTACTTGGCCTTAAAACTGACTAAATGCGTTACTCGTTCTTTTTCTAAAAAATTAACTAAACGCGTTAATTGCTATTGAAAAAAACTTGCTGCGTTTACACATCTTTGTAATGCTAAATTAGAGCGCAGCCCTTCAGGGCCCGTTTGCTCGAAGCTGGTTAACAAACCGCGGTTAACCGGATTTCCCTACGAGGGGGAGTTTTAGGTCACGTGACCTACAGAGTAGGGACGCCGGAGTCAAATAGTACCTAGCGTCAGACAATATGTGCTGCTACGGCTGCTCGTCACGCTTGGGAACATTTATTTTTACGAAGATGCCTCATCCTCGTGCCACGAAAGGGACATTTCAACACCGAGTCTACAGTCGGAGTCGACGGCAGCTCGCCCACCGCCGGACGGCGAGAGTGCTGTGGGAGCAGGGCTACGCTTGACTGGTCACGTCAAGTTCGAGTTCACGCATCGCCCTCTGAAGTGGACTTGTTTCAACGAATGCTACAGTCAGCGGGACCTTCAAAATATATTACCTAGGTGAGTGCCGCGATGTTTCACGAGAAAGTTATGAGATCGTACCGCTATCAAAATAACATGTCAGCAGATCTTGCGTTGTAATCAACGTCCAGCTTTCTTTTTTTTCACTTTTAAAACCTACCTTGAGCCGCAGTCGCATGGTAGTGAAACAAATCTCTCCGAAAAACTGCCTCTAATCGCGGAGTCTGGTTTATAGTACAGTTCGCCGTGTATTGTATTTGCAGCGCGTCCACAACACCGATAACCCCCTTGCAGCGGGGGACGGTTCAACGAAGGCAAGATGTAGACTAAAAACTTTCCTCGGAAGCAACTATCCGTTACCTCAATAGAAACTGCCGGCACGGATGCCGGCACGGCATTCGATCGAACTTCGGTACTGTCGTCTCCGAACTAGTACAAATGGGAAATAAACAAAGCTTCTATCATGAAAGAAGTGTCCATGTTTTCTCTTGCGCTTGTCTTTCGTCAATTTATTTTGTTTTGAGATAACTAGATGTCTTGTTAGGATTATAAAGAGAGCGACAATTACGTAGCAGACGATCACAACCAATCTGAAATCGAAAATGAGTCAGGCGACATCAAGCATCAGCATGAAACGGCAGAGGAATTGGACATTGGATGAACAATTACAACTAATCCGGGTCGTGGGGAAGCGAAAATATTAAATTATGGGGAAGGTCCGTGCAACGATCACGACCCAAACAGTAAGACAGGCATGGGCTGTTTGCGCAGCCCAGACCAATTACAGCAGTGTTGGAGGAACGTTTTAAAGAAGACCAGACGGCTGTACAGCTTATACAAGAAGCACGAACAGCGCACATGTAAGTTCATTGTGTTCTTAAGTTAATAACAATATTGCATTTCTTTAGTGATAATATATGGACAATCAAACCTAGAAACGTGTATGTGGACATTTGTATATTCGTGCACCTTTGCCCTCTGCTGGGAGTCGACTTGTCATCTTCTAAGAACAGCAGTAAAAGCAGTGTTACAGCATCAGAAGACCATTTATTGCAGTTTATGTACAAGTTCTGCACAGGCTGTCTGGGACTCTTAAAACAGTTCTAGTGGAAGACCCAAAACTTGGGACACAATATTGCCACACATTTTTAGAGAGCACAATGGTCCAGGCCAACCGAGGCCGACAGGCCAAACTGTAAGAAAGTAAAAATTGCATGATTACATAGTCCGCAGTTTCAGCAATGTTATGTCGCAGTTACTGAATGTTTAAAAGAATGCCTCATGCAGTATTTGTTTATTTTGATTTTCCCATGAAAGTTCCATTTACATACTTGGTTGAACAGTGAACCCCCACCTCCTTTGTTTTTGCTCATGACTCGAGTAAGTAGTAGACGAGACGAAATTACTATGCCTTAATTCATAGGTGCTCGGCCAAACCCCCATGTCTTGACGCCCCTCGTCGAAGCCGTCTTCGAGACGATCGGCGAGGACTCTCCCAACCTGTGCGGGTTTGGTTGCCACGATAGGTGACACGGAAGAGTAGGTGACTGGTTTCTAGACCCGATTGTGTGACGAGTAAATGGTGCTAAGGAATCGGTCATAGTAAAGCAGAACTGTCGCTCCAGGCGAGGCTCTAAAAGATGAGGACAAATGTTGATTACAAGATGGGCATGTTGCCCTTTGAATAGCATTACTGCCGAGTACTTTTATATAAGACCAGAGGCCAGATTCCCGAAACATTCTTACAGCAAAAAAAGTGAGTAAATTTATCTTACGACAAAGTTACAAACTTTTGAGTATTCCCGAAGAAAAATGTTTCCAAGTTTTGCTCACGTTTCGACGAAATCCGTAACTTGTGCAAAACTTGCGAACATTTTGCTTCGGGAATACTCGAAAGTTTGTAACTTTGTCGAAAGATATATTTACAAGCTCTTTTGTCGTAAGAAAGTTTCAGGAATCTGGCTTCAGTTTTATTTCGACCACAAAAGCTCAAAGGCGGGTCGAAGTAGAAGTCACGAAACCGTCTTCCAGAGTACACTCCAAGATTTGACAAGACAAAGCGCTACCACATTTCTCATTATTTTCAACAAGGCTGAAAGAGTTTTACCGAAGCTACAAATTTATGAAATAGGACGGCATGCAATGAAAAATCAGGAGGTAAAGCTGTTTACCATAATCTAATAAAACTTAAATGCAACAAAGTGGCAATGGCTTTTTTTTATGCTAACAGTAACAGGTTTTCAATATGTAAATTAAAAGATCACACACAGTACAACCATCCTGTTGCAAGTTTTACCAAGTTAGGAAAATTGGCTCAAACACTACCTTCATTCCCGTTGTGAAGTTAACGACTCCCATGATGGTAACCTGTGCGAGTAAAATCAATGCCAGTGAAACTATGTGCTGTAATGTTTGAAGTTGTCCTATCAATGTGCACAGTGCAACGAGATTTGACTGGAAATGTGACCACTAATTTTATGAACTGTTAATCACATAGCTACACAGCTGCATTCAAACCTTTAGCAGTGAAAGTGTATGAACACATGCATGCAAATGCTCTTCACAACCAAATGCGCATTCTCCCACACCATGTATTGGGCAATTGTGCAAGAAGTAACAACACTGTGCTCCGACCTCAAGCCTGCACGTCAGTATATAAACCAACTTAGCTAGCAAACTTTGTCCTCCGCACCAACACGTATGAATGAATTTTGGCACAGCATCGGCATCTTTTTCAGGGTTACAAACTATGCACAGTGTGTTCTCTTTGCTCGTACTGACAAGAACAAAACCTGACCACTTTTTACACACGCATTTGTCGCAGCTCCAGGGGAATAGATCCACAGCCTGGTCCCTCTGGGAGCGGAAGTGCTGCACGAGAGTCTGCCACAGGAGGCGGTGCAGCTGGCTTCAACGAATGTGCAATACAGCTGACGTTGGTGCCGGGAGGCTTCACAGCGGTTCCTGCAGGAGACGGAGAGGCAGCAGCAGCTGGAGGGAGCGAATCTCCTGCTGGAGAAGGAGTGCACACAAAGGGTTGTGCAAGCTGCCACGGCAACGATCGCAGCAGCAACTTCTGCAGGGGAGTTCTACCGTCAGTCAAAAAATTACTAGAGGACCAAAAAACATTAAAAAACCTTTAATTGGACTGGAAACACAGTGTGCAGAATTGCAAATCAAATTGTTAAAAAAACAATTAGGAGAAGAGTAAACATTGACATATTATGCTGTTTTTAATTTTCAATTTGAATGTATTTGTTTACATATGACAAAGCCAACACGGCAGCTGAGAAATAAAATTCATTTTACTTGGAACTGTCAATAGATTTCTGCTTTCAAATCTGCTATACTCCGTCTCGTCCTACGATGGACTAAAGCATATGCTACGGGCCGCCGGGTCCAATCACGAGCCTGTTTGAAACCATGTGGTATATTTGCTATGTGCCCTAGTCCTTCGTCGGGTGAGATGAAATATAACTAAAGCATGTACAGCGTATTAAAAATTTTATATACCAACACTGTATCACAGAGGATAAGTTGTAGAAGGTAATGTTTGACGACTTTACATCATTGGGGGTACCTTGCCAGCACAATGCACTGGTACTCAAGACCATGCGAAGCAGCATGTGCAATATATTGGTATACTTACGCTCAACCGATGAACTGGCTGATGATGGCGTACCGAGCCTCATTGCTTTCATCACGACCCGCTGCCACGGGCTCGACGGGAACCTCTTCTGGGAGGACAGTCCTTGGCATGCTGCAGGGGTATGTCTTGGCCAGGTTGTGCAGGACACAGCAGGCAACACTGATGTCACAGCATCTCTCTGCTGCATCCTCAACTCAGCATGGAGGCAGTGGAACCTACGCTTGAGTTGGCTTATCGTCCTGCACAGTGGATAAATAGAGCAAGATCTGCTAATCCTTTTGAAGTGGTTTAACAAGAACATCTAATGAGGTCGGCATGTGATGTCTATCATCGCTCCAGCCCATTGAACACATGGTATTATGCCTAATATTTCATAGTTTTGTTGGAATATTTTAACATAGTGATGATATGCAGATTTTGTTAAAGATACCAGTGATGTGATTGGTCCGAGTCATTTTGGCGCAGCTCTTGGGGCAGTGAAAAGTCAATTTTGGAACAACAAAAAGAACTTCTGTAGCATAAGCACACATTAATTTTTATTCATACCAATGCAAACATTGTCTCAAGCTTAATTTTTCGGCCTGAAAGTCAATGTCTACATTGCCTTCTCACATACATTCAAACCTTTTTTAGCATCAACTGCACAGCAGGAGTCCCTCAAACACAAAACTATAGTGTTTAGTTGCATGGAGAAGCACCATGACAAGGTGACAAGAAGGTGAGTGTAGATGGACAACACAAACTGCTTTGAATGGTTATTTTAGGTACTGAATGCCACTGAAATAGTACAATAACATTGATCACATAAACTGATGTTTCCTTCAAGTTCTAGAGGTTGTAATAAAACTGCAATTTATAATTCAGATAAAAAGCAAAGCACTTGTCATTTGGTAATCAAAATAAATTACATTTTATCTGTAGAACTTCATAGCAAAACGGCACGTGAACGAAACTTAAAAACAAACCCCTCGAACTCATTCAGGTTCTTCCTGAGATTCCATCCACTGCTCCTGTCAATTTAGTTCTAATCTACTCACATCTATAAAAAATTGATAGCTAAACAAGTGAGTTGGCATAAATAAATAAACATACATAAGAGCACATATAATTGTTCTTGCAATACCAAAGCACCTTACTAAATCTCGATTTCGAAAGAGGTACCACCAGGATCTCTCAATTTATATTTACGAGCCGAAGTTGTATTCAGGAATTGTGTTGCAAATCTGCGTCTCGCTTTGGAGGAGTGCTTTCCCCTTAACACAGGGTGCGCTGCGGCGAAGCAAGACATGCAAAATCACGATGCCTACTCTATGGTGTTTGCTTCTCCGGAGTATACCAGTGTGCGGTGAAAAGCGAACTCAAAGACACTAGCTAACCCTCCAGAATGAACAGACAACTAACATGAAAATGATTACGAAACTTCCAGATACTGTTTGTCATTCATACAAAATGTGATCGAATAGTATGGTATTTGGGACGATAATCAAAAGTTTTGAAAACATAAAACTTGCGTAAGCATATCATAACGGTCCGGCCGGGCAGCGAGGCCCAAGCTATTATATTTTCAGTATTATTAAAGTGACATTAAGTTTTGGCACTATGTTGGAGCAAATTCCTCACATTTTGGTTAAATATAGCAGAACGTAGCAGGGTAATCACTTTGGGGCAAATGGCGCAGCAATCCCATCACTGATATAATGAAAATGTTATTCGCAAAAACCTGCAAGGAAAATGCAGTTTGAGATAAGCAGTATTTAAGAGGATATGTTAGAATATGTCTGTACTCAAACTGTCCAAAAACAAGACCTGCCTAAGCCAATGTGTAATTTTTTTTTTTTTTTACATCGCAAGCATTGCTTTTTTTTTTTCTAAGAATTGCTTTACATTTAGGCATTTCTAACAACTGCTATTGTTTGAAAGAGTATGAACTTCTAGTAAAAACTTGTAGGTTAATAACCC